>VWPU01018911.1:0-45326 GCA_013398955.1 Callaeas wilsoni | reverse complement strand
CGGGGACGGCTGCGATGCTGTGTAGGGGGTCACCGCTTTCGTCTGCGGGGACACAGGAGCTGCGACACACACGAAGGGCCGACCTGCAGGCTCCACTCGGGCCTATGGGGAAGGGATTTTTAGTGAAAGTGGAAAGGGAGAAAAAGAAGAGAGAGGGAAGGAGGGAGAGAGGGAAAGAGACAAAGAGATTATAAAGTCAAGGTCTAAATGTGCCCATCATTAAAAATTAAGTGGCAGATTACAGCATGCAAGAATTATTAGCAAAACACTGGAGCAAGAGACAATTCCATACACTAACGAGCCTGGACCATGCAAGGGGATGGGGCAGGCTGTCAGAGAGAAGACCCGCCAGCCTTGTTACTTCGTGGGGCGGGCAGCGGGAGCCGCTGAGAGTCACTGGCCTCCTCTGGGCAAGCGCCGTGGCCCGAACAGAGCTCCCCAGAGCAGCCCCGGCCACGACAGAGGACAGCAGGCAGAGCCGGAGACTCCGCGGCCATCTCAGCTCAGTGTGACTGGAATCAAACCACATACAGCCTCCCAGAGCACGTCAAATCCTCACATCTGTTAGTTTAGGCCTTACACTGTTCAGTGTTACAAAATGCAGAAATCCTGAACTGCTCTAAAACACATCGAGAGCAAGCTCTGCACAGGAATAGTACTGAGGTACTTCTCCTCCACATGCTCCGCTATCCAAGACTGGCAAGGAAAAATAGGGAAAAAGAAGGAGAACCGAGTTTTCCTAGGAAAATTTCCCCAGAAGGAAATGTTTAGACTTGTGCAAAACAAAGTAAACTTGGGAAAGAAAAGTTACACATGCAACGATTATGTTAAGCAGAAAAAACAAGGAAAAAACAGGGAAAAGCTGGCTAATGGAAGGATCAATGGGAAAGCAGCAGGCAGTATTTTAGTTTACTCATCGGGTTTTGCTCAAGTTAAGTTTTTCTCAAAAACTGTAAGCCTACATTCCTCTTAAAAATTAAAACGATAATTGCAGTACTCAAATTTATAAACATCCTCCTAATACAAAATGTTTTGGTTACAAGCCAAGTTGTGAATTTCACAGTGCACAGCATAGAAACATGCTTTAGAAATACACCACCGCCATGGCAACTGACCACACTGGGTACCTATACCTTATTAGTAGATACTTTGCAGTAAGTTGGCCCAATTATGCTCATCTGCACGGGAAGAGCACATTTGCATATTGCTTTGTTCTAAACACGGGTGCACAGTGTCTGTATGTGCAGAACTCCACCAAAAGGATTAGAGTCAGAAGTAAAAACCAGTGATTTTACAGCAAACATGAGGTGTGCCTCTACCTTTCACATTAGGTCTGGAAGGCAAGAATATTAACAGGTCTGGAACTAAATCAAGGTGTTCACACTACAAAACAGAGAAATCTTGATCTCTTGCAAGTGTTAGTCTGTAAATTACCATTCTCCCAATCACCCAGGTTAATGAATTTTCAATTATCACCACCTGACCTTAATTGTGCCCTGTATAAGGCACCATGGGTGTGCTGCCCTTAGTTGTGCTGAGCTTCACTTTTGACACCTGAGACAGCAAAAGGCAACAGGAAAAATAAAGGCGGCATAAAACAGAGAGGGAGATGAAGGCATAACAGAATAGCTATCCCTGAATGGCAAGACCTTGGAGAACCTTGAATTTGTCCCTTAAAGCAGACACAGTGAGCATGCATTTGGGTATCTGTTGTAGCATCCCCTTTGAAATAATGTGTTTAAAATCTAACATGCAAAATGAGACTTAATGAGATCTTCACAGCCCGACTGTGAACAAGTGAATGAAGTATTCTTTGGGCAAAGAGCAATCTTTCAAAATATGAAGTAGATGGATTATCTGCATTTTGGGAAAAGTTATTCTTAGATATATTTGACAGAGGAAGGTGTTTTCCTCATACCCATTGAAGACGGTCATTTTTACAGTGAACAAATTAAACACTCAAGACAGAGAAAAGACTATTGTGCAACTCAGGAGGGGGAACCCCTCTGATCTCCACAGCATCAAATTAAATTTCAACATCTAGAATTATATTCAGTGATACTTTGTTTACAGAAGAACCTTGAGAGAGATTCATTGTCCATTTTTTGCCCTTATAATTATGTTATGTCCTTCTGTGTATCTTGAGAAATACCTATTGCACACTAGCAATTCCTATTTGTAACATGCATCTTCATGACTACCTGGAATTCTAAAAAAAAGCCATAAAAACAATAGTATCTCTTTTTAAAATATCAACTGTGCCTTTTGGTTTTTTAGCTATTTTTTCCTAAGAAAACAAACTTTTGCAATTGAACTGTTTGCTATCTCTTTTCC
The DNA here is from genome assembly GCA_013398955.1 of Callaeas wilsoni. Lineage (NCBI taxonomy): Eukaryota > Metazoa > Chordata > Aves > Passeriformes > Callaeidae > Callaeas > Callaeas wilsoni. Next base: position 42,992 of record VWPU01018911.1, on the reverse strand, counting down.
CATGCTTTTGGACTGGTTAGCAAACTTAGGTCAAATATGACAGACCTCTGGAAATCTCAGTATGTTTTCGACTTCAAGCAATTGTTGTGAAGTTACTGGCAACTGGTAAATGAGGGAAAAGTGGGCAGAACTCACCCACTATGAATTTGTTGAGGCACTAGTACAAGAGCCTGGCTGGAAAGAGCACCAATGTCATCTCCCTGCTGAGCCACAGCGCGCTCTGTTCTGCCCCGCCTGCCGAGGGCATGAGCCAAGGCTGAGCAGCCGGGAGAGAGCTGTTGCACGAGGGGAAGGGACATGCAGGAAAGTTCTGCCACTTGGCAGCAACCTGCCCACATGAACTTAAGCCACCTTTGACACCAAAGCACTGTAGCAAAGCTGCCTCTGAGGTAACTGGAGACTAATCTGCCCTAAAGCACGTCTCAGTATCACTGTTAACCTCTTCTCATGTAAATTACAATTTTTCAACACTGCCGTTGCCTTTTTTGTCACACAGTTTAACATTTTCCACTGCCAGTCTGATTTCCTAGTTACTGAAGTTCCCCGGGCCAGACTTACACTGTAATTTCACTGCAAGTAAATTTTTCACCAATTCACTCAGAATTGTTTAACACAGCTTCTGTAAGTTTACACAGTTCATTTTATTTGGATTCTTTAGAAGTTTTAGGGCAATCCGTTTACCTGTGTTATGCATGAGGTGAAGAAATATATCTTTTCTTAGATTTGCACAAAGGAATTCAAATTGATGAAATCTTGATACATGGATGGCCCTCAACAGGAAGCATTCTGAATATTTTATTTTTAACATGGCTTTTATCAGGTAGCATAAAAATTCTTGGGGTTTATTTAGATAAGCAATTGCCAGCAGCACTACAGACTTGATAAAGAACAGCAGTAACCCCAAGGTACTGAACTTCAAACTTTTGCTTAAAATCTCACAGAGAGTGTATGTAGCAGCAGGATTTACACTGAACCCAAAACCTGAGGAAACAGTAACATTATCATTCTCACAGCAATACTCTTTCACCTCTGTTGGATACCTGCTAGCAAATGCCCCATCTCGTGCAGCTGTCTCACTCCTGCACAAATGATGCATCCTATACCCACAGAGAAGCCATCTGCTGATGGACATGCACCACGTGTTGCACTCATGCAGTAGAAAACCTGGACCACAATTTAGCAAGCTACATTCCTGGACTGAGTACTACATTACTATTACAATCAGACAAATTCCAAGCCAGCAGGCACTGCAGAAAAGTTATGAATCCCAAAGGATGCAGCCATGTCAGCTTTCACACTGTCATATGCTTTCTCATTTGAATAGGTGATGTGTTATCTTATTTTTATTTATCTGAAGCACCAGTGCCAGGTGTATTGACCCATGGTTGTAGTTTTAAAAAGCTTGCTTCTCTACCTTGAACCTGGGGTCTGGGGAAGATTCAGAACTGACAGAAGTAATGACAGCTTCTCATAGTGCACTTTCACGTGCAGCTGCTACAGTTAATGACATTAAGGCTGTTCAGGAACCTGGAGATTCCTTCAAACCTGACAACAAACCAGCTTCAGTGGAATTTCTGCTGTGCTCAGAAATGTTCCTCAGGAACTACACCAGTTTACCACAGAAAAAACAGAGAACTAATCAAACCACAACAGACTTGAGCCCCAGCCTCAATGGGTTAAAATCTTTTGTAACTCTCTACCAGCAAGAGGACATGCCACACCTGGCTTTATCCACAACTGCTGACACTGTCAGTACTTTTGTTTTGACCATATCTGAGGTTACTGGTTCCATTTCCACCTAATATAACAGAAAACTTTTGAGTAAAAATTACTTCAGTACTTCAAAATATATACCTGCTTTCAGGCCCCAGTTATTCACATCTTTACAATGGAAAGATGTGGCTACTTAACTGGAGAAAGATCTTAGTGAAAGAATTTCATTCAACTTGTTAACAGCTTATCTTTTTATTTTGTCTTCATTCAACATTTGTTAATAGGACTCTGTGAGAGGGGCCGTATAATGCCTTCAAAGAACAAAAGGCTTCTATGCACACAAATAAAAGAAAGAACAGAAAGTTGCAGGGCTGAATTACCTGAAAAAGCGAATCCTAAAAAACAATTATATAGCAGTGTAAATCAACCATGTAAAACAGAGGAGAAATGCCACTCAAGACAGAGGTGGAAGAGGTGCAACACCCTGTCTCATACATTTTGTTGGGCGGTGGTTCTCAAACTAAAGTCTTCTTGTTACCTTGCTGGACTCCTCCAGTTGAGTGCCTCGTTTCCAGGCCTCAGAGAACATGGAACTGACAATGCTTTGGGAACGGACATGTCCAGCTGGCTGGGTGTCAGAAACTCCACTGTCAGACTGATTAGAATGATTTGATTGAGATTCTGTTCAGAAAGAAGTTAAGGAACAGTTAGCACATGTTTCTGGATGTGGGAGTAAATGTCAGTGCACTTATACTGCAATTCTGTGTGACTTGTTAAACACGTTATCCCCCAGAGGACACTGCTCCCAGTAACGACTGCATAAGCTCTAGCTCACATCCAGGCCATTACCATCTGGAAATTAAAACAGTGCAACAGATGCCTGGTACTAACCAAACCTGAAGCTGCACAAGCATGAGAGCATGTCAGGTATGTTTCAAAGTAGAACCACACTGCAGCTGTGTGGGTTCTGAACCACGCCACAGCCCCTGCACTTTGGGAAAAGCCTCATTTCATGCAGTGCTCTCTCCAGCACTCCCTCCCAGCACAACCTTAGAAACGGACCCTGGGCACAGGCTGAGGGCAGGACACGGCTTCCAGTGACCCGCTCCTCAACAGAAGGATTGGTGTGCATCCTGCAAGCAGCCAGTGCAGATCATGCTCTGGGTCCACAGGGTGTCTTGACAAGACAGCAGCAGGCACTGCCAGACCAATTTATTCAGCCTGGCACCTGCTTTCTGTGTAATCTCAAACTGTCCCGGCACAGGTTGGAATGCAGCTTTGGCAGAACATGCATGGCTGGTGGGCTGTGGCTCAGCTCCCTACAAGAATTGACACTTTTATCAGAAAAACACCCAGCTTGGATGGAGAAATTGTCAGTAACCAAGAATTTACTGCTATGCCACACAGCTGAAATGACAAGGCACCTTCCGAGTTAGGCTGCATTTGCTTAGCTCGTTCTTACAGGCCACTTTCTGAACCTGTCCAATTCAGTAGCATTACTTCCTGACCTCTATCTGTGGTGGACAAAACACCTTCACAAAATAGCACATTTTCAATAAAGAACCTAGCCCCTGAAGGTTCAGAATAACCCACCAAAGCATGAGTTAGCTCTGAACAGTGAAATTACACTGTATAAACCATTTACCAATTTTTAAACTGTTACGTGCAACAAGAAACCAGCCCCAATTCTGCTGAGAGAGAAACAGGAGCACAATTATGCAGGCATGCACAATTTGACAGAGAAACAGAAACAGTATTTTCAAAGTTTTCTCTAAAGAGATTATTTGGATCTTTGCCCTTGGGCAGGGGCTATTTCTCATTCTCCAATTTCAAGTATTTCAGTCAACAAAGCAGATTAAGAACTACATATATATGTCCTATGCATCATTACCATATAAATTTGATTTTTCAAATAGGTGAACATAGAGGCATCAAGAATTTGAAACAATGTTTCCTCCTCTCAGTATCAGAACAACATTTTTTTTGGAGGTGAACAAGAAAGTATTGCATATTTCAAATACATACGCCACTGCAAGTAATACAGCAAAATAGGTTTTTACCTGTATGTGTGTGTATATATACATAGATGAATGCTATAGATAAAGTCTATGGTTTAGACAAAACATAGCATAAAAGACTTTGGAGAAACAGTCTATTTCCTGCAATAGTCTCTCTTGAGGCATCCAGACAACAGATGATTACAAAGGCAATTCAATCTTCGTATTATGAGATAGATCACATTGTTACCTGGCAAACTAGATGAGCTGGAGCCTGACTTGATACTGGAGCTAGACAAGGAGGTCCAGTCATATGCTGATTCTGTTCTCTTCAATGCTTCCTGATAGTTCATGTATAGTTGCTTCCCGTACTAAGCAAAATGACAAGCAAGTTGAACAACTCTATATAGGCTGTGCATCCTTTTCAGACTGTTGAGCTCCACCTCTGGCTTCTCTATTGCATCTTTCCTCCTCCCAGCCCCCCCCAAAGAACACAGGCTCTATGTTAAGGAGTTCAGGCAATATTAACTGTATTAGTGAATTGCTGAAAGAAAGACAAACAATTTATCTATGCTAGAAGAGAGAGTGTCAAGCAAGAAATGGCCCAATGAATAAACTAAGACAAGCTGAGGATCTTGGAAATCAATTCTATTTTCTAAATTCTCTTTTCCCATAAGCCTTCTTTTTTAAAATTTGAAAGGAGATGGCTAAGATATATCCATTATGTATGTCAGAACTGTGTCATGTGACAGGGGTGCAGCAGAAACAAGAAGAAAAGGCCCAATTACTGAATTATTATAACAAAGCCTAATGATTTTGCTAAGGAATGAAAAATGTAAGAAGATTTTACAGTTCATGTTCAGAACAAACAGAGGGAAGTTAGATTCACCATATATTTTGCTAAGTACTGTAAATGGTTTTAAGCAGGTGATGACAACTACTCCTGACAACAGTGTAAGACTGCCTGGGGGTTACCTTAGCAATGCGGATGCCATTGATCCACTGGTGTAGAGTTCTTACATCATCACAGCAAAGATATTTGATATACTGGGATTTCTTCTGGATCTGAGGATGCTGCAAAAAAATTGTACATTCTCATCAATGTTTTAATAGGCAGGAATGCAAAGAAAGCATTTATTTGTTGAGGTCTATACAGATAAACCTAATGCTGGAAGCTCTTCAACAGTATTCTGTATTTAAGCCCACTTAAAAATGTTCCAGAATATTTCAGGAGGTGAATTTCAAAGGAGATTGCTTCACACACAGACTGGTAGTGTGTCCAGCATGCACAGATTACAAGTTTGAAACACTAAGAAAGGGAAAGTCTTTCACTATTTTAGGGCTGCGGTACTTTCTACCTACGTCTTCTGTACCTATGGAATGACTCACCACTTGACAGAGACAATTGATATTTTACCTTTCTCTCACATAAAAATCCCCCAGATTAGAGGAAAACAAACACACTGGTCTTCTCTGCCTTTGCAGGCTTAAGTGAGACACTCCCCAAGTGACATACTGTTAAGCATTAATTCCATTTTCACCTTGTAGAGCCTTCAGTGTTCCCAGCCTACTGATATAGGGCTATCATGTAAAAACACTTGCTGCTCCCACATGCATGTATAAAAAATGAAAAAGCACTGTATTTATCAATTCAGCAGTCAAGAAACAACTGCATGTTTTTCAACAATCAGGCACTGGAAATCATTCTGGATGGATTATTCAGTTGTTTGCTGTCCATGCTGTAGAAGTTAGAGGTCTCTCAGCTGTTGGGGTAACTGAATACTCCAGTTCTTATCATTTCCTCTGTTAGCTTACAGCTCAGTGACACAACAGAGTTTTGCTAGATGATCGTAGGTATTTAAGTTTTACTGAAGACTGTCTGAAACATATATCAAAAAACTTTTAAGCTTTTCCAGAATATTTTATCCTGTTGCCTTCCAACACAATTATTTAAAAATGAACATGTTTATGTCCATAAACAGAATATATGTAACACATTTTCTTATGACAGTAGATGGTTGTTTTCATTTTTCACTACCAGCCTCCTTCACATACATGTTGTAGAACAAAGAAGAGTCTATAGAAGCAAATACAATTACGTCACTAACAAGTCAGCTTTTTCCTGGACTCGTTCAAAAATTTGGTTATATAGAAATAAAAGAACTACTCAGAAATCTGACATTTAGGACCAAGAAGTTAACTTTATATACTAGCACACAAATGTTACATTTAACGATAGCACAGCACCTAACTTGAGCACACTAAGTTTTGATAGAAACAAAGGAAGTGAAGAAAAAGACAAATCCAGCCTGGATGTCAGTACAGAATTGGGCCTTCAGTTTGTATTTGCCATTCACCTGTCCCAAAGGAGATACTTCCCAGCTTAGTGAGTCTCTGTGGCACAAAACTCTATTTCTATTAAAAAAAAAAGTGGTTTCTATACATTTGTACTAATTGAAAACATTGATGTAACATTAGAAGAATTGATGAAGGCAGAACTGAATCCTGCTTAATATAATATTTGGTGATTCATCAGTTCCACACAGAAAATACTGCTTCACTCGGTGTAAGCTACCCAACTAAATCTATCCCATTAATTTACTTAAAGAGACAATTGCTACACATTTTTGTGTCTTCATTAATGTTGCCATCAAATTTTATGCTCAGAAGGGCAGTAATTGTCTTTAAAGAATCTACTTTGATATGCAGATCAAAAAGTCTGAAAAAATAATTTACTATTAACCTGTCCAAATGATATAGACAAAAGTGACATGTAAGCAGAAAAAATTTATTTACTTCGAGGAATTTATATATGCCTACAAATACTGATATTTTTGTTTGCATTCAATGACCTGTAAGAACATGGGAAGTACTTCCAGTTTCAGCTACTTTCTCCACTAATATCATGTCCATATTTAATATTCAGTGTCTCCTCAGTGGGCTCACAGACACGTTGCCCTGTCCACTGGAAAATGAAATCCTTTTTCAGGCAGTGGACAGGCAGCCACACGCTCCAGGCACAGTCAACGGTCTAATGTTCTGACACATACAACACCACATGAGCTACAGAGCAGGGAGGGGAAAAGTGCAACTATAACCATCTCCTGGTACTGGCACCATTTCAAATCCATCAAGACACTTTACTGGCTGTGAACACAGTGTGAAAGCCTGTTTTAAAATAGCTTGGTACCCAGCTATCTTGCAGGAACCGACACCATTCTGAACCCTACGTGGGAGTCAACAGAAACTAGGAGATGTGTTGATGCAATTAAAATAACTCGATCCACTCAAGTTATTAGATCAGTTTAAGATCAGGTCACTGGTTTTATAACAATTTTTGCTACTTGCCCTTTCTACCTGTCCTTATACTCAGAAGCTGCCTCCTTTACAGCATCCCCTTTCCCTCAGGTTGGCCAATGAAGGGTAGACTTGAATCTTTAATATCAATTTCTGCACTACTCTGGACATACACTGAGAAGGTAACAAGTCCCTGGAATTAGCATTTCAAGAGGTATGATCTCTTTGAACCTAAACAGTTGTAAGGTATAGAATTGCCAAATGGAAAAGAAGACTTTAATGTATGATTTAGAATATGAGGAACAATTAAATAGACTGGCCCTCTGAAAATAAAACAATTTGGGGCAATATGAAAATGTTTATGAAGTCACAACCAGCGCAGAGAACGGGCAACAACTGTTCACTAACTGTTCACATTGTATACCAGAACTAGAGGAAAATGAAATGAAAAGCAAGTGATGGTTCAGAACAAGTAAGAGTGTATTCAAGGTACAGCCAACTGCTGCAGTGTTACCTTTAGCACTAAACAATAGTCTGTGGGTGCCTTGTATTTGTTCCGATAGTCCTGTCCATAGTAAACACTGACATGGTCTAGCTGTAGAAAGCACACAAGATCCCGTGAGACCTATTAAATACAAAAACGGTCATTTACAATGTATCTTTATAAAAAAATCCACACACATTGACACGATCAATCTAACGCTAAGATCCAATACTAATGTAAGGTCTAGTTAAGATGAAATATTACTTTCAATCTGATTTGAAAACGACCAACACAAGGAGATACAGCTATGCATAAACTCTTGCATCACACCTTCGTTTTTAACCATGATATTCTTTGTGGAATTCAGGCTGGTTTTTGTGTTCTGTCTGCATTTTGTCTTTTGACAACTTTTTACACTGGACTACTAATGTTTACTCAGAGCAGGTATCAGGAGAACGTACGTATGATTGGTTGATCAGGAAGTTATCAGCTGCTGGTTACATTTCACCTTGGTAATAATCAAGGCGTCCAGATTCCAGTGCGACTGTGAGTAGAATTCTAAAGATGTTTGGCAGCGAGTGTAGGGCAAAGAATTTCAAGAGGCTACTTGCATACAGATTGTTTTAATGAAGCAAAAGATTATAGAAAGAACATCTGACATTCATTCAGCTCTAAAGGGAGCTGTTGTGCTGATAGAGATTTCCTCTTTGTTCCCAGCTGTGTGGGAGGTGGACTTCCCGTACGGGTAATCAGTTCATGCTGTCAAGACTGATGGATTCATGGATGACTTGAACTCACATTAGAGATTCAAGGCTGAGCTACTGTATTTGTAGTGGCTTTCTACTTACTTTACATTACTGACACAGAGAACAGTAGGAAGTGATCCTGAAGAAATGGAGTTACATTTACCAGTTTCAAAAAATGTAGCACCACTTGGTCCAAAAAGAATCCCATTTATATGAACTAACTAAACACAATGAAATTATGCAGACTGGTTGTGGAGTTGGTCAGATACTTCATGATCGACATTTGCAGAGCAATTTGGTCCTCCATCTGAATTCTGCTTGAGCAAAGACAGCTTCTTAGCTCCACCAAAAACCTTTCCTCAAGTATTTCTGAAAATCCAACCCTAAGCTAACTCAGGAAGCAGACCCCTGTATTGTTGTACTTTTAAAATGGTGTTACATCCTTTATATCAAGTGCTGCCACAATAATTCACACAATATTTCCACGATAAAGCCAGCCTTTTAATTAAGGGATGTGGCACTTGGAAAGGCACAGCTAGGCCAAAACTTAAAGCCAGCTCTTGTGTGCACAGTTTACCAGCAATAAACAATTCAGAGCAATTGCTTTAAGTAGCATACCTTCGCCTTCCCTTTAGGGACATAGTAGATTCCAGAAGCCCGAAGAAGGAAGTAACGTTTCTTCCAAGATTTCTTACCATCCTCTTTCAGCCACAAAACTCCCTCAATCTCTGGCACAGTTACAGAACTTCCACAGAAGCATTCCTGCCAATAAACACAGCGGTTTGAAACAGACAGAACAGAGAGCATGCAGCGGTTTGTTTGGAATGACTGAAATTCTTTATCCAAGGAATGCACTCGTAGCAGCGACAGCTCTTTTTTCACATGCAATATGAACAGCAGATTCATCATAGAAGCAATAAGGAAATTCAGACGAACATGATAGGGTGTCTGAGCATTTGCTCAGTGCAACAATGACAAAAAAATCATTAGCAGCTACCGTAAAGATTTTCTAACCATTGCTTCTCAGTAACAGATCCCCCAATGGCTTTACAGTCACAAGGTCACCTTATACAGCCTCATATGTATAAGCATACACAAAACTCAGCTGTGCATCCATCAGACACAGCTGCAACTCATTCCAGGACTACTTCGCTGCTACTAACTGCCCACAACACTACAGCTTCTGCTAAGGTTCTGTTTATAAAGAACTAGCAGAGAAAACCAAGTGCTTTAAATACACTCCAGATTAATATGCAGCACAGAGACTTATGAATAATCCTAGAAGACAGAAAGAATTAAGCAGAATTACAACTCTCTGCATGTTGTGGCTTCAAACAGATTTTTCATCCAGAGTATACATAAAAACACTTATTAAAACCCATATTAACAATATACTAATAACATGCATATGCTACTTGTAAGTTAAACTGTATTAAGTTTAATTCAAAATTAAATACCCCAAATATTTACTTTTGGGTAAGTATGTAAATAATAATCATTATTCTGAAAATCAAGTGGAACCTATGGCACTTCAGCCATGTCACAAAAGTATTTAGTTTTCAGCTTATGAAGGTTATATTTACTGTTTGCTTTATTTGCTCCACACTTTTATGTCCTTAGTTCCGTAAGCTGCTTAATGTGTTTGACAATAATTAGTTTTCTGTCATGCATTTCTTAAAATTCAATGTTTGTTTTATTTTAAAATGTAATTGAAAAAATTTTTTACTACTTTGCTTATTATCAAAATTTGAAATATTGAGACCAGTCTCTAGACCCATGCTCTAGAATTCTGTAGAAATAAAAATTTGGAAAAGTGCTGGTAAAAAAATCTCTACCACCACAGGTCAAAAAACCAGGTGACAGTTCTGTAAATTTCAACTTGAAATTAATGGTTTTAGCCGCAGCTACAGGCAACCTCAATTTGATTATCACTGTGTAGGGTATTTTAGATATTAAATTAAATACAGAAACTTTTTTTAACTGATCACATCTGAAACAGTGTTACATTAAAACAGCCATTTATCTCAAATATAACACATTCCATTCACAGTCTTCCAGAATTACATTCAGCTCTGTCCATCAATTTCAATCACCACAACCTTTTCCAGTTTGTCTTCAAGCTCCAAAATGACTGCTACATCCCTTCTGGTTTGCCATTCTTACCTCTAGCAGCACCTCTTTATTTCTGTCTGCCATCTCAGAGGTTTCTTTCTTCCCCAGAAGATAGTTCTGTAACAAAAGGAAGTTTATTATTTCTATAGGCATTCTGAAATCAAGCCAAATGGCATTTCTTGTTTACTTTTCTGTAGCAGTAAGAAAAAAACTCAGCTATCAACTAAGAACAATGCATGAACTGAACAAAACTTTGTAGACTAACTGAAACTGTCAGACTGCTAAATAATACATTGAACTAACTTATAATCACCTTTACCAGAAATATCAATCAGTCCATACTCTTACCTAACAGCCTCATAACAACATCGTCCTGCCTTCCCACGGATCAGACAGCTCTCTGTTACAATGCATCCAGAAATAAAAATACTATGAACTTGTAAATACCACAATAAAAAATATAAAAAACCCCCAGAGATCTGCTACATACAGTCACTATTTGTGTTCAAAGAAGGACACATAGAAGCAATGTACGCCCTTCCACCTTGCTCTGAATTTTGCTGAGCAGAAATACTTATTTTCACAAAGAATTACTAAATAAAATACTGGTTGACCTCTTAAATGGAACCTAATTATGCACAGGCACCGTATCTTATTAAATAAGTTTTGTACTCTTGTTCAGTTTGGAAAAGACTGGGATATTGAAAAATATCTTCCTAACTCCTAGCTCTAATACTGGAAAAAACCCAATTATTCACAAAGTTTAGCCAGTTCAATATTTTAAACCAAGGAGAAATATTTGGTTTATGCTGGTACCTCACTCCTGTGACAGTGCCTACTGTATGCACTGATAGTAAACCTATAATCTACAAACTGTTAAAAAGAATGTAGAGTTTTGGTGCTTCAGTGCAAAGCACTTGCATAAGACCTGGTTTTCAGATCTTGCTTAAAAATAAATAAAATCAAGTAAACTGATGTTGTCCCATAGGACGAGCATGCAAAACTGATACCCAGCTTAAATCATAAATTAGCATATAGATGCCATACAGATATAAAAATCATCTATAAGCTCAAAAGGGAATACATGAGGTAAGAGTTAAGATAGAGATCAAGTGATATTACAGCCAGCTCTTTTCAATGCAAATTCTTCAAAGAGCCACCTTCTGCTTTTCTGTTTCTTTTCCTCCACTCCCCTACAATGCTGAACTGCTGCCAGATTCCAGGTCTGTAGCTACCATTTGAGAGAAGAGAGGTCTTTGAGGCCATTTGAGAGGAAGAGGGGCCTTTGGTTTCCTAGCCAGGGAGAGGAAACACAGGTGAATATAGGCAGGCCCCAAATTCCACAGGAAGGGACACACGCTCTCTTCCCTTCACTGGCCATTTGACCATGGAGTAGCTATTCTCTTAGATTTTGTCTTCCCCTTCTTGCCAGCAATGTAAAAATGCACAGTGAAGAGACATTACTATTAGCAATATCTGTCAACACCTTTCTGATGTATTTACATAATTGAGCAGCACTAAGTATGGGTGTAAATCCCTGGAAACTGCCTGCCTTCATGTGCATTGAAATTACTCACAAACACATTAGCAAACAGATTGCTTCAGCTCATGGCTGTCTCTTAGGGATTGACTTTGTGCCAACAACACTGTGGATGTACACAGTGCTGAAGCATAAAGTTGCCTGGCATTTTAACACATACACAAGTAACAAAATGAAAGTATGGACATGAATGCTAGCAAAAAAAAGTAAGAAACTGCAATCAGCCACACACACGTTCAGCACGAGTCTCAGGCTTACCTGTGGATTCTTGAAAAGTGCGTATTTCTCTATACGTTCCACGAACATCAGTTTGTTCTGACTATCTCTTGTCCAGTTCAGGAGATTTTCCACTAAATTTTCATGATCTTCAAAGATCCTTTCTGCAGCAATAACAAGAGAGCAAATACATTGGAATCTGTCACATTTTGTGATAGAAACTAATCTGTAGTCATATCTAAGAGACAAGGCATATATGCAGAGAAAATAGAGTTCAAGATCTACTGCAACGGAGAAGAAATTTATGCTAAGAGATGAAAAGAACTTAGTCCACTTCCAGACGTGCCTGGTTTAATTTTATACATACAGTCACTCAACACGGACCTCCCATCTCTTCAAGCTTAGAGCTCCACCAACATAGGAAGTGGTTTTGTTTTTCTATCTGAGAAGGCCTACCATCCCACAGCAACACTGCAGACTCAAACGATAACACTGCAAAGTTTATGAGCACAAAGAAGAAGGTTATCACATTTATGTGTTTTCTGGTCTACACAATTCCCGGAGGAATGTACTGGGAAGCCTTTTTGGCAAAACACTTGTTTCTACATCCCCAATGACTATCTCACTCATAAAGTATCAAAAAGGAACGGGCAATGATCAGAAGGAAAACAAAATGCTTCTGAAATGCAGAATACCCATGGCTAGTAGAGGTATTGTAAAGAAATCTGAAAATTGACACTGTCTGCTTCCTATGATCTCTCTTGCTCAATAAATGATATATCAACAACAGCTTCTGAGAACTTTGGTTCTCAGTCAAAGCTCTGAGCTTCGACTCTCTATTGAAATAGTTACCACTAGTGCACTATTACTAGCACTGCAGAATACTGAAAACAGGCAAAAAAGAACAGAGTAAGGAAAAAGAGGAAAAATTACTAAAATGGTAGAAAATAGCTGAAAATCCTCATTCTAAAATAAATACGAAGAAATCTTTAGGAAACCACTAGACCAACTTTCTCATCCTTTTAAACACACTGAAGTAGAATCTAGCTGTTTACAATTTGTTCCTTCTTCATACAGGCCACTCAGTGGCATTTCAGGAAATTAATTTTTTCAGAATCCTCTAGGATGTGCTTGACCTTTCAACTGCACCTGAAAGCAGAACATGATTTTTTTCCCCACAAAATCAATTTCCCCACATTCTTATAGCTAATCACAACCTAGAAGCAATTGCTAATGAAGACTCAGATGACAGATGACATCTCAACATCTTAGTGTGAATGCAACAAAATGTCATCTGCAGAGAGTGTCAGATGGCAACACATTACTGAGGTCTCAGTGAGTTCTTTCTAAGAAGCTTCTGAGTTACAATTCATGACTTCCATCAAGCAATGTAACAATACAGCAATAAAGTAAAAAAGTCATTACCTAAGAGAAGAATAAAACAAAAAAGCTTCAGATGACTATGATACAAAAAGTTTACATCTCACTGCAGCTTCATTAGCGAAACTGGATAGCTTTCAAAACATATCAACTCTTATTACAAGAACGGAGTTTATTAAAATTTTAAGTTTTTGCACCTAGTAAGGTATTAGTTTTCACGTGATAGGTAGATGATTCAAAGAACACCCTGCCAGCCCACAACAACCATTTGGCATGCTACACTACCTAAAATAGACAAGGTTTCACCAAAAGAGAGAGGAAACAATTTTCATGGTAATTTGAAATCAAGGTATTTGTCTTCAGTTCTGCATTTTTCTTTAATCAAAGTCAATAGATAAGATGCACCTTACCCATTCCCCTTATTTTCCATTAAGATGCTATATCCTTTGGCTAAATAAACAATGTGGTATGTGCAATGCAGTGCAAAGGAGCTTTAACTGCTTTTGGAGGAATACTGCTAATTGCATTAAAATATTTAACAGGAAAAAAATGTAGATAGCTTTATGCAATAGGAGTTATTAGGATCAGTTCAAAATACTATTTACAAAGAGGAAGAAGCACAGTTTTTTTATCCCTTACTTCCTTCTTCTGTGAAGAACACATCAAAACCAAGAGACTCAATAATCAGACATTAGTAAGATTTCTGTATTACACCACAGAATTTAGCCATGCTTTTAACATAAAAGAAGAAACAATTTTCAGATCATTCTGAAACAAGGTCAATCATTAGTTTTATTACATGAATTAGCATTTACTACATTAATGAACGGGATGATGAGCATTATGAAGACAGGTATTTAAATCATTCTGAGGATATAGACTACTGCTGCATCAATGAATAAGAATTAGAAATGCTTTTAATTATTACTCACCCATTTGCAACTCAGTGATGGTTTCCACCAATGACCAATCTAAACTGTAGCCACAATGTGATTTGTCCATCAGATTGTCTAATACTTGTCTCACTGTTTGCCTCTCATCCACCATCATTGTTTTTGAGCTGTCATCAGACATATGGACTCTGATCACCAGCTGTTAAGCAGAAAATTAAGAAAAGAAAAAGGAGGATTTATCTACCACATTTCAAATAAAAATAAGGTTTTTAAGATCTTGTTTATTCTTCTAAGGTTTTCTTACAGTAGCATAAAATTCATTCAAAACACTCAAAATGTAAAAAGTCATAAATGATGGCTAGATATCTGTATTATGGACACTTAACATGAGACTGTTCTCCTTCAACATAAGAAAGTAAATAGAAAGGTCTTTCCAACACTGAGAATGTCCTTCAATTGTGTGTTAAGGAGGAAAAAAATCCTTCCTGCCAAAGAGTCCTGTTCTGATCAACGAAGTGTCTTTCAGACAATTTTTCTCACATACCTAGGTGGAACGAACATAGATATAGACCTCAACACAAGCTTACAAAGAATCAGAATTTTCCAGATGTGCAAGGGAAGCTTTCTGCCTGCTCCCTACAAGTATATTCTACAAATGGTCATTATGTAAACAATACAGCAATACTAAATCTTATTTTTCTGAGGAATATGAAGCAGTAGTGTGAAAAAATCTGCTTTTTAAACAGAATGGCTTTTCATTTTAAAGAGGTCACTGTCCAGAAACAAAAGTCCAGCCATTTTTTCAATCAAAATACTTAAGACAACAGATTCTTTTTGCCAATCATTATTATATCCATTTTTACATCTTGTTAGTTGGAAAAGAGAAAACCTACTAGTTGTACTATACTGGTTGGCTTGTTAATTCCCATCTCCCAGACAGGACAGTTTTTCTGCTTTTGATCTACAAGCAATTACTGCAATAGGCATTTTAAGCTACTGAAAAACTCCAGTCATAAAATAAAAATGCTGTATTTTAAGGGCATTCTATATTCTTTGAGAGCACATCAAGTAATAAAAATGCTGTATTTTAAGGGCATTCTATATTCTTTGAGAGCACATCAAGTAATAAAAATGCTGTATTTTAAGGGCATTCTATATTCTTTGAGAGCACATCAAGTAATGGCAGTAGACGTTCTCCATTTGGTAACCTCTGTCTTCAGTCTGGAATGCTTGTCTTCCATTTATCACTGGCAAATCCTGCTATGCATAATGGGAAAAGGCTCGTGAAGAAAACTGGCACGAATTTTAAACACGTGGCTGCAGAATATACAAGAACTATCTCAGGAGGCTGGACCTTCATTTCAGTTCTGGGTGGAAGCTGGTAAAATCTTCCCAATGAGAACTACCTGGAAAACAAGCTATTCCTTAAGAAAAACAATGTTATTCCATATCCTAGGATTTTCCTGATTAGGTCCAGTCTAGGTGGAAAAGCACCTTACCACTCAAGATTAGAACACGACAGTGCTCCTATTTTATAAAGGGCAACTTCAGGGTAATAGACAAATGAGAAGTTTGCCTGCATTTTCCAGGTGAGAAAAGAATAAAATAAGGATCTTACAAACCAGTATAACTAACTTACCTTTTTCACTTGTGCTTCTTTAATCTTCTCTAATGCAACCCTAATCTTCTCAGCTTTCAGTTTAGCAGCCTGTTCCTCCTAGGGGGACACAACACACAATTCCAGTTAATACAAACTTCAGTCAGGTTTCAGTGGGTTTGAGGCTACTACACTTTAAAACATGAACCGAAATGCTGATTTGCTCACCTATAAATCTCCAACTATTTCTTAGTGATGATGAAAACTATTACTTTTTAAGACAAAAAGTGCTCCTATCTAATATTTGGAAATACAACTGCCATTATCTCCAAAGGAACATACTGAACATTTGGCATTTCTCTGTTCTCCTGTACTGTAAATAGCCTTATGCTACCAAATATTTTAGCATAATATTTATTTATAGTCATAGGTTGGGACAAAACATATTCAACAAGAGTACACAATGGAGTACACTCAATAGATTTTTGGCTGATGAACATAAAACACAAATAGCATGCTAAGAAGTACCCAAATTTAACAGCACACAGAAAGTATAGAAACAAATCCTATAGCTAGGATTCCATACTACATGCATTAATTTGAAAGATTTTAAACTATTAAATCCATTTGCGGTAAGAGGCTTGAACACTCCCTTTATCTTTACTAAATCCAAGCTGTATTCCTCCTTGCTGTAAGTATGTTAAGACTCAAGGCAAAAAGCATTCTTTTGCTCTCCTAAGTAATCCATTTTTATTAAAAATTAAGGCAACTTACATCTACCTGCTGATGCTAAAGAAAACTGCATACTGTTAAGACTAGCAATACAGATTTTTAAATTCTGGAGATTATAGATATTTCTGTTGAAATTGCATTTGAAACATGCAGCTAAAAAAGCAACCACTGTTTTGAAAAGGACACATGTGGTTTTCAGACTTTCAAAATCTTAAACTGTGGATCTTCATTGTGATTAATATCAAACCACAATACTGAATCATAATTATTTTAAAATCTCTAGCACAAACAAATCTATTAAAAATCACACAAATCCCTTCCAAAATATTCAGTATCCTTAAAAAAGAATAATTAATATTTTTCTCAGAGCCAAAGTGCCACATCCCATCTCAGCATTCTGCATGCCACAAATATTTAGTTCTCTATTGCTTTTTTCTATGAATGTAATTCATAGTTTCTTTACCATGTGTTTAGATGGTTGCTTTTCTTGTAAAAGCCAAGACTCAGCTATTCTGAAATCCACAGAGTTTAAGTTTTCGGCTTCTCAGTGAGTAACTAATATTCATACCAACTGCTAAAGACCATTCCCTTGTTGTTTACTGCACTCTTAGTAGGTTTTGGTTCCTCATATCTGTGACCATCCTGTGCACCAGAAAAAACATCAGCTGGACAGGACAGTATGCTGCCTCGTGAGAACCACAATTCTTTTCAATAAAATGAGCCAGTAAGTTGACACGAGCAGAAATAATGTAAGCCTGAAACCTCATCTGGGCACTGAATTACCCAGGAACATTGCTTTTATCAGTCTACAGGGAACTATGGCTTTTTATTCACAATAGCAATGGTGTCCTATAGCTTAGAAAGGTTAAATCAGGTTAGCATTCTATGAAAAGCAAACCATGGCATGATACCAAGAATCATTTATTCTTCCTATTCCTTAACATTAACCATTTCAATGTGCAGAAATAAATTATTACTAAAAACGAGGCTTCACAGCACCAAGCCTGACAGAGCCCAAGAAGCGTTTGGACAACACTCAGGCACATGGTGTGACTCTTGGGGATGTCCTGTGCAGGACCTGCAGTCGGACTCAATGATCCTTGTGGGTCCCTTCCAACTGAGCTTATTCAGTGATTCTGTGAAAGACTTGGAAGTTTCTAAAAGTGATTCTATGCACCTGTTCATTATGAAATCGGCAAAAGCAGAAGACTCATTTTATCATGTATTTGGAGAAACTGTAATTCACAGTTTAAAAAAACTGCTCATTAATCCAACCAAAAACCTTTACTGCCGTACAAAAGTAGTCAGCATGTCTGGGTTTGCTCTTCATTCAGGTCAAGCAGCACAATTTTCCAGCCCATTTCACTGCACACCAGTGCAAAGCACCAGGAGCACCTGCCCGCCACAGCGCACAGCGGCAACACCAGGGCAAGCAACAAGCAGCTGGGGCCTCTCATACACCTGTGCCAACACAGCTAAAATATCTTTGGTCACCTTGAAGTTTTTAATCCATCATTCCCTAAAATGCTTTTAAAAATAAGTAAGTATGTAGACCAAAAAAGATTTGAAGGATTTACTATTGTAAAATGTACCAATTACTTTTCATTTCCTACTCAATTTAATGTGGGTCCAGAGATTAGGATTCCTTATACTTCATTAGAGTTTAACAAAATCAGTTTAAAAACAAAACAAAACAAAAGAGAATTCCAATTTTCAAAGTAAGAACTGGTTTCAACCAGTAACAAATTATAAAAAGAGGTCTGAATTTACTAACTGGAAAACACAGCGAGGAAAAGAAAGCAAGAATTCGAAATTTCTGAAAGCATATAGTAGTAAAAGATTTTAAGCTATTCTGAGCAGTAATAAACTAAGCTCAGGCCACCGCTGCATCACTGCTGACATGGCAAACGATATTTCACAGGAGAAGGAGGAAGAACTATGTATTTTAATTCCTTAATAAAATAGTTTAATACCTCACCACAACTCACAACCATTGTTTCTCTCCTAATGGCTCAAGAAAACAGTCTCCTGCCCATCAGAGCCACCCGAGAACAGCACTTAGACACAACCACAGGCTCTCTCCTCCCCCGGTACATGAAAGCAACACAACTTCTATCCAGGAGGAGGCACGTGCAGTCCATCAGCTTGTACCAATAAGCTAACAACCCTCTGTGCTGCACAGGGAGACAGGTGACAGATGGCAAAAATACCCAGCTGCAACTGTAAACTATTCAATGCCACCAACTAACAAGGCCAGCCAGTCCAACCACATCTAACTTAGGTATTTATTTCCCCTTTGCTAGCAAATACTGGCAACGGTGCTAGGAGTTGCTGAAGGGTGTAAGGACGCAGGTAAACTGCAGGACTTCGCAGGCAGTGCAGACAATGTAAGTCCCTGCTACGGCCACACACCTGCCTCCCCGGCCAGCAGTACCGCTCGCAGAGCGGGCGCAGCGCTGCCGGGGCCACGCACGCGGCTCCGTCACACACGGATCTGCAGGAAAACCGGCACGGCTGAGACGATCCAGCAGAACCCCCTCCCTGGTTACACTGGCTTTACAGGCACAGGCAAGCCTTGGAAAAGCACCGAGGAGATACATACACACACTTCATAAAAACACAAAACATCATGGGGAGTCATTTCCACCTCTGGCAGGAAAAGGATATTCTCTTATAACAGCAATACCCATCACTGGCAAATTGCAACAAATTCCTCACTCAACAGGACTATTCAGGGACTATTGTTACACTTGCATTTTAAAGCTTTGAGCTAAGATTACTTTTGCTTATGGAAAACATTGCAGCTGATTTAAAGAATACTTGGCAACATATTTATGTATCAAACCTGTTAATCCAAAATATTCAAACATATTGTGAACCAAAATGGAAAATGCGTATCTCTTCAGTGCAATGGTCTTAAATTAACAACCACCTTCTTTACATTTAGATACCAGAACCACGTTTTGAATAATTTTAGCCTACAGTGAAATATCAGAAAGAATAACACAAAAAATATGAAGTTAAGATTTCCATAATATAATGACACAGTTTCCTCCCCCAGTTTCCAATTAAATATGTAGCTACAAGCTATTCCAGCTGTGTTTTAGCATTAAAGATGCAAGTTGCGTGCAATGACAGAGTTGACATTGCTCAAATGATTTTGTGTCTCACATTTCTAGGTTAGGGTTTTATTTTTACTTTCATTTTACATTTTTTAAGTGTTATTTACTAATCTCTTTTACAGAGATCACAAATAGAATGGAAAAAAAAGGGGGGAGCATCATTTAAGAAAGGTACTTAGAAGAGTCAGTAATTAAACGGTAAGAAGTAAGTAACAAAGTCCACATTTTACTTAAGTTAGCAAGGTAGATACACAAACTACAAAATTCATAAAATAAGAAATTTTGTCTTTGTTTAATATCTGCTTTTTTCTTTGAATGCAGGTAAGATAACTAAATACACAAGTAGCACCGACTTCTGAAGGACTAACATCAGGTATCTACTGTTTATTTTCCCAGCTACAGTCTGGCCTTGGGTAGAAAAGGAATCATCTGTTTTGCAAGGACTCTCCTTCTTGCACAGCTTGTACTGAAACAGAGGCTCCTGTTACCAGGAAACACCATATTAACATCTCCATTTGTACCTAATTACCCAAAACTTCAAGACATCTTCATTAGCCTCACGTTTAATGTATATCAGCCTGCATATTAATCACATTAATCAAGTTTTTCTCTTGATTGCTGCAATATTCTTAGAAAGAACACTAGAACAAGAGTATATGTGATCAGCACTAAAACCAAAGGTGTGAACATTAAGAGCAGTTCTTCTGTATTTCTTGATAAACTCATAGGACAAGCAGAATACTCCTATGCTAAAAATGCGCCGCAATTGTGACCCAGCCCATTTATAAACAGTGAACTTGTGTTTACAGTAGTAGTTCATGGTCATTCTCAAAACATATGTTTATTGCATTTCTTCTCATAATAACCCTAAATAACCTCTCTCTGAGTAAAGCAGAAAGAGAAGCACGAGATGAGTATGTGAAAGCTCACTAAATGTGCACGTGCATTCACCCCAGTGAGGGGTTCATCCTCCCTAATGTAGACTCACCACACATTTCCTCCTTCTTCCTTCCCAGTTTAGTACAGACTTTCCTATACCTCTGGAATATTCCTGACATTGTCACCATATTACATTATGCTACTAAATATGGAAACGGCTGTGAAGTGGGAGTATTGTTTTAGGGCTTGTGTCTGAGAATTATTCACCTGAAAAGGTCTCGGATATTACAATGACACTACACTTGGGCAGTGCCATATTTTTCCTTTGTTCACCATTCACAAACTTTTTGCTATTAGAAGCCTAACTCAAACACAGAAGATGGCTTCCCAATGGACACTGGAAAGCAGCAGTTACATTTTAAATGTTTCTCAAAGTCACGCTGGCCCTTGTGACAATTTCCCATAGAAGGGATCTTCCCCACAGTCTGTAAGGGCAAAGAAGGCCCAATACGGCTAAGGAAGATGCTGAAAAGTACTGCATCTGGTACTGACCTCTCAGGGGCACCACTGCTGAATGCCTCCAAGCAGACTTGTGCCCTTTTGAAGTCATGCTTCAAGGTATGGCAGAACAGAACCTTAATCAGCAGAGACGTGCATTCTGCTGTCTGCCTGAGAGACTACTCAGACTAGATTTGACAAAGCTGGTAGCGATGAAATAAAAAAATCCAAAGGAATTCCACTGGCTCTTTGTGCCTCGAAGCAACCATCTGCACTGCATTATCATCCCACCTGCCTCTGAACAGGACCTGCCCAGTAACAGCTCTAGGCCAGGCTTCCCACTAGCACAAACAGTTATACAAGAAACACTACTGGGATCTGGGACCACGAGAAAAACAGCACAGGGGAGGGGAAGAAACCCAAACAAACCAGGTGGAAACACAGGCCCTAGAAACCACAGTAAGGAAATCTGAGAGTGGAAAGATGACTACAATGTAACAGAGGAGACACTACAACTAACGGGCAAGGAGTTTTAGTTGGACAAAAAGGTCAACTGATAAGCGAACAGGGCAGAAAGATTTCAGAACATTGTCTGATTATCTAACAATGCAGCCACAACAGATTATTATAAATAATATATTAATTATGTTTTTATTATAATGACAAAGTATATAATATCATTACAGTAGTAAAAAAAGACAAAAGTTGACATTAAAATTACATAGGACATCACAACTTCCTCAGAAAGTGTCTGTAGGAGGCTGGAGTTTTTAGATTGTCCTTACATGCTTTGCAGATTAGAAAGCAACTGTTCTATTTTTAAACTGCATTAAAAAATAAAAATCTCAGATGCTTAATTCAAGAATGAGCACATCTGAATCAGAGCGGCCTAAGATGCATGAAGCCAACATCACAACTGATTTAATCAAAAGTCTGATGAAATTACAGTGTGCAGGAATCAAAATCTTCACAGCAAGGGAATCAATATTCATAAGAAGAATTTTTGTCTTTCAGGTCAACAAGAAAAGAAGAATGACATACCTGCTATTTGGGAAGAAAAAGTATAACATGGTTCCTTTACCTCCAGATGCTGACATACTATCTGAATCATTGCATCACTAAATCACTATCATCTGTCTTCCTGAATGCAGTTTCAGCTTCACATGCATCAGAACAGTAGAAGAAATGCTCACTTCAAAATCTAGCATGTTGCATTTCTATTTTCATGGCCAAAACTGAGATGTATTTGAGCTCTAAATACACTCTCAAAATTATTTGTATGTGCTGTAATTTCACAGCACTAAGCTTAGTTATCAATATTCATTATAGGGAAACAAGCTTGCAGATTTGACAATAAAGCTACATTGCTTTATTTTCAATATTCAATAACTTACTTTACAGAGATGCTTTCACTTCTTTCTGTTTTCAAACAAGGGTTTGAATGCTGTGTGAACAGTAACACCTAGAATTATAGCTAGAGATGAAGAGCTCACCAAAACAAAGGCATCATTTTCTGTGCTGAGGTCTGCCCTATGCTGTGACAGGAAATGCGTGTGTGCATGGCTGTGATGCAGAAGGAATCTAGTCCACGGCTAGAATTTTTACAATTAGTTATATTACCAGAGGACAAAAATAATTCTAGTCTCAATATAAGATGTAGACATACCAGAGAAGGGGAAGAAACAGAAACATTTAAAGACACTGAGAAACAGTTGGCATACCAGGGACACCAGCACAGACCTGCAACATGATCCTACAGTCAACTGATCTAACACCTTGCTACAAGGAAAGGTACCATTTCTTGGGACTGCTTCACTCATACAGAGGCTTATCCAATGTTACAGCAAGCCGAAGAGACCTAGGCAGCAAAGTGGACTTCCATTTCACCGTTTTGCTAAAGGTGTTTCTGCTTGCAGGGGCTCAGAACAGAACCAGTGAGTTCCACGCCAGGCCTGTGTGCTCAGCAGTCAGAAGTGGGAGGCACAGCTGCACTGAAGCGGTCACGAGCTGACCAACATTATCCTCAGAAAATCAGAAGGCTCACCAAAAGCACCTGAATCCAAGAGCTGTGAATCCTCATTAGCCAACACAAAGATGTATAAATACAAACATTTAACTTTGGAGCATATTAAAATGCCTGATATGAGCTACTCCATGGTTGTATGACACACAGGGATCATTTAATGCACTTTTTAAAATTAAGTTCCCGTATGGTAACTAACACTCATCCCACATATAAACAACCAGAAGGGAGGATCTGAAGACACACGGGGATGAAAGAAAACTGTGGTTTTTGTTTGTGCCAAGCTGTTGTTAATCTATTTGCAATTAAGCCAATTGCTGTTTTGGTGGCTGCTTGCTTTGTTGGGCAGTGCAGGGGGGCCAAGAGCCATTGGGGTTGGGTCGAGGCAGAGGTACGGATTAAAATTTAAACAGAACAATCACAAGAGCAGAATATTACTTGCTTTTGGCTGTTTGTACTCCTCTGGAAGACAGCCTGAAAATCTGTTGTCAAGATACATGCTGAGCATTTTGAGAAGAGTATTAAGGCATTTAAGAAAAACCAGTAAGCAAGTTCTAAACTTTTCTTGCTAAACACAGACTACTTATGTCCAGTGAAAATTATCCTTATTGCTTTGAGGTCACCAAAATGCATTTTGTTACTTCCTGAGTACCTGAGGTCTCTCCACTAGAACGTCTGTGAATTAAAAAATAACCCACAGAAATGGTTTTGCAGTATGTATTAGCATAAGAGACATGTGACACCTCAGCTACCGAATATTCAAAGTTCTGAGATACATGAAGCTATTTGTCCTTCATCCTAGCCTTTATTTTCATCAGAGATTTCTAGCTTGCTTCATCTCTTGTACTCCAGTTTCAAAAGGAAATACATATAGAAGATATAATTCTTAGCAAATTGAATGACAATTTGTGATCTCTTAGTACATTACTGACCTCTTTCCTGTAAAGAAAATAAATTTATAATCAAGATTTGTACATACCTGGTTCATTAGACCACTGCCTTACTAGGATATTCTCCCCACATTACACTCAGTCAACATTCAAAATGTTATTAAAAAATATCCCATTACTTACTAGTTTGTCTTCCATGCAGCAAGAGAACTTATTTTAAGGCTACTAATGCCTTTTTAAAACTATGGAACTCTCCCACATATTTTTCACAGTTAGGATCTTTTCTTTTTTTTAAACTAGTGAACAGCAATAGGAACAAAAGAACTTCTGGCTCAGTACATTCCCTTTTCAACTAAGGCATTTTACCTGCTAATATGGCTATTAATTATTTGTCAAGAACTTGGACACTTTGATAAATCTGCAGAAACAAACAATACAATTCAGCCTTTAAAAGCACCTTGGATAATCAGGAAAATCACATGAGTAAATGCAGAAGTTCCTGGAAAGGGAGGGGTGGAGAAGCATAGCACACACCAAAAGCATTCTTTCTACATAGAAATAGTCACATAGAGTAGAAAGAAGCATCATCACCTTGGTCAGCAAATGAGAAGGCTTTCCTGCAATGTTTCTCAGAAGAAGGGAGGTTTCCCTGTCCAAATAGGAGTGCTTGTGCAGAAAGAAAGAGAAAGAACATAAGTCAAAGGAAGTCAGTATAGTAATTTTATGGTGTCTTGATTACAGAAGATAAAGCAGAGTTTAAAAGAAAAAACCTCTACATCATCACTTTTTTCCCCTCCCATAAAAACATGAACATTCCCAAATACTATGAGCCTGATACACTGATGTAAAAGCAATTGTGCTAATAGAAGACACTATTTTAATCTTCTCCTGGACAAAATGTCACACAGTAGAATTAAGAAAACTTTTGCTTACCTGCCACTGGTTTCTTTTCTGCAAGAGAAAACTTATTTGTAAAGACATTTAAAACTATGAAAGTAAGAAAATACGCACTTATAATGTTTTTCAAAATCCTGTCCAGTCTTCTAAAATCAAACATTCTATTTCCACCACACAAACATAGAGCCACTATAAACTGGGAGACATCCTGGTTTTATGCTTTCTACACGGGTTGCTGCTTCATTCTTAAAGAAAAAAGATATTACCATAACCATAAACCAACCTGACTTAAAATTCATATCTTTTTTTTAAAGGACTTAAGTTTCTCTTCTCTTGTATAGTGCAAATTATTAAACTACAAATCCCTGTGCTTCTCTTGGGAAGATAAATTAGCAGAAAGTATGTTTTCATCTGTTTTCAAAATGGGAAGCAAGATCAGTAGAGGGGAAGCAAAAGACAGAAATCAGTTCATGACAGATCCCAGAGTGATTATCTTCTCCAGCACCTGCTACAGGCGACAAAACCATCATCATGCAGTGATCTGCAGAACCACATAGTCAAGTCTGCTAAGGAAATCAGACTTAGTACTGTGGCACTTAACAAGAGCATGTAAACAACTTGAAAGAGCATGAAGTACATCTCCTGTGTACCACCACCACTGTACTGCAAGTTTTGTCCCATGTGGTTGCAATTGTCTCAGTCTTATTTGTTTCATTTATTTCAGTGCTATACAGAATAGGGTGTGACAACTATACATGCCTACTACACTTTTGTTTAGTAATTAGCAATACAGAATTCCACCTCTTCTTCAGTGCCACAAGAAGGTATAGCCTAAAAAAAATGAAGAGCCCGTGTCTACAACTTCATGCAAGGCAGCATCAAATAGTTTGGCAAATACAGTTCCTGCAGGGAGAGTTTACTTGATGTGACTGCCACATGCTGGGATGAGCAACTAAGGATCTCGAGGAGGCTTTGCAAGTCACACCTCAGGAAAGACTCTACACAGGCTCCAGCCAAAGCTCCACCTGGGTATTTAGCCACTAATAAAGACACAGGTTGTGTTACAGAGTAAATGACACTTTTTCTGTTTGCAGATTAACTACCCTCTGTATTTACGTCATATGTTTTAGAAGCACAGCAGTGCTGCCTAGCTCAAGCCACACTGCTGAGGGTTTGTAAAACCTGGTATAATTATTTACAGTCATACTGAATTGTATCCTTTCTTACAGAGGCTCTAACTTCCCACAGAGTCAGTTTAGGATGGTCTCATTATAACACATTGCTACAAACTTTCGGAATAAAATGGTTGGCTCAATCCAAACCCCAAAAGTATACATAAAAATCCAGAGACAAGTTCAAGGAAATTCTTTTAAGGGTTTCTTCATAGAGTTCTTGTCAGTCATCATGGACTCTCATTAATATGAATCACTTTGTTGGTGAATGGAGCACTGCAGTACAAGGAACATTACAACGTACACTTCAGCCTCTTCCTTAAGAGTTTAGCCACCTTCTGTGTTAGCTTATTAGTGAACACTAGGGTGAGGATAAAGAGAGGATATTGAATCTCTCCTTAAAGGAAATACTGCTTGCTGAAGAGTATTTCTTCTACAGGGAAGGTCAAAGGAGGCCAATTAACCTTCCTCCTATCTTGCTCATCTTGGCTGCTGCTATCTTGCATTTAACTACATCTTCTCCACTAAAGGACTTCTATCCAAAAATGGGAATGCCATATCCTTCTTACAACATAATAGCCACATGAAACTCTGATGATGATATTTTACAGGAATAGGAGTTGGCAGTAAAACGTGGAACATCAGTGTGGTGACAACTACCTATGTGAACTGGAGCTGCAGAGCTAACACACCTAGAAACAGGACGGCAACAGCTCTTTTCCAGACATTTTTTGTGCATGGCTTCTTCCTACCCAGAACAAATTCTGCAGTACTGCAAATACCCAAAAGTTAGAATAAGCAGAAGTAGCAAAGCAACAGGAACGCCTAAGTTCTAGAAATTATAGCTCAGCTAAACAGTAACTACATGCACATACAATTTTAAAAATACTTGGCATGCACAAACCAGGAGATAAATTAAATTTCATTTTAGAACAATGTGTTACTTTCACAACCCAGTTTTAAAGCATTTAGTCTATTTCAAAGAGAGTTCAGCTCAAACATCAAACTTTGAGGTAAACAGGTTGTTGTTTCTAGAATATTCCACTGTTCAGGGAAAGATAAATATTTTATTATTTTTTCCTACATGGTACAATCACAGTGGACCACACAGTATCTAAATAGCCCACTCTTCCCCTCTACTTAAGGACCTGAAATATGTATCAAGCTCTGACAATATAAATGCCTGATCTTGCCAAACAAATTAATCTATTTTTCTGCCCCAAGTACTTCACTGGACTAAAAAGAACTGCAATGAAATCCAGGAAAACCAAAACATTAATTACTCCTAGGGAGACATTCCTAGTCTTCCACCACGAAAAGCATCTGGTCTTCCACCTGCTCCCATCACAACAGTGAGAACTCAAGCTCTGGCAAGAAGACATCTCTCCCCCAGTGCCTCACCTCAGATTCATCTAGGATATAAAACCAATTCCAATTCCATAAACATATAAAAACAATTCCAATTCTCCTCCCACTCCTGCAATGCCACACATTTTTCTACCCTGTTGCAATAAGCTGAGTTCTTCCTCAGTACAAGGCCATCATTTCTCGTAAGGGCTATTTACAGTTTAAAAGGTTTTTTTCAAATTGTCACCCAACCAGAATTAAATGCGGTTGGAAGGTAAAAGCAGTCTGAAATACAACGGAAGCATCAAAATTTGACAACAGCTTCAGAGAAGACAAAAACCATGCAGTCCTTTATACTAAGCATGAAACTGTAGAAGAAGCAGATTGTAAAAGTGCTGGAAGAGTAATTCCTGCAGTCACTAAAATCACTCAGTGCAGCTAATTCAACATGAATAACACCAAGTCAAAGATCTGATGCCTAATTTACCAAATTCTTTGAAACACCACATATCTCTAGGTCAGCACTTATGGGGGCAAGCACAAAGAGTATATAACAAGTGCACAGCCTAAAACTACCTGTAATTCTTTACTTCTAGATGTTGGGTGTTTTTTAGGTTGTATTTTTTATGTGTAGTATAGCTTTCTCAAAATCCAGCCATTAGTAACAGCCATAACTGTTTTTGTATAAAATTATTACTGCAAATGCTGTAAAAATGAAAGAGCTTGTTAAAGTTATTTCCATTATATGTACAAAAAACCCATTCACTTAACAGACATTAGCAGATGTTAAAATTTTCTACTAAAAAGGGATCTACCTGTCACTAAAAGAATTTTAAAACCAACACTTATACTTTGATGTTTTAAATGATTATTAGGGAGCCAGACTCCACTCAGGATTCCCAGTTAATCCAGCATCACTACTACCCAGGCAGAACTCAAGATACCACAGGCCAGTGAGCATCCAGGAAGGAAAAAGTGAGAGGGCTTTAGGAAGACTCTTAAGAGGCAGTACGATGTTTCCTTTTGTCATGTGGAATCTGTCAATATAAACTGTGCTACAAGACTTCACACCAGGAAGCTGGGACAGGCACTGCAGCCCAAAATTCACTAAGTTTGTTTTGTTATATAATCTTCAAAAAGTACTCCCTAAACAAGCAAAGATGAAGCCTACCATCAGGTACCAAGTGGGTTTACAACTTTCCTATGCCAAAATCACTTCTTTGGAGACAACACAATACCCAGGAAGCTATTCCCTTCTGGTTTAGTCCTTATAATATGGAACAGACTTCAAACTAAGTTGCAGGTTTAAAAACTTGAACTTGAAAGTGAAAAATAATGAAAGAAAACTTAACAAAACCAGGAAACCCATTTTATACCATGTAGAAGCAGCCAATGATGACTGTTTTGAACTGTGTCATATTTTAACTCCTAGCAGCAATTATTTCAAGTCACACTGAAAACCATGAATGTTTAATAATAAAAAAATCCTCAAGATGCTAAAAAAAAGATATGCTGATTGGAAAACGAACTTTCTATAAAATTAAATGTATACCTTTCTCAAGGGATGCCTAAACAGCCATGCACAAAAATACTTTGTGCAAAAATAATTTTACTTTAAAAAGTTCAGATATGATGATTAAAATATCTGAAGTAACAAAACAAAATAAATAAGCCTACTAATGTCTCCATAAGAAACTTTAGCTGCTGTGGATAAGCAACAACATAGAAAACTAGATTTGAGTAAAATTAGCATTAACACTTAAGAGCTTTAAACACTGTTAGGACAAAAAAAATAATAGTGTTCATGTGCAGCTCATTCAGCAAAGACAGCTAGCTTTGATGTTTCTAAGAACATGGACTATAGTCTTGCTCCAAATTATGTTTTGGACTTCAAAGATTTCCTATATCCTTTCTTTGAAGGCAGAAATGTAACATCCACTACCTTCAGATCTAAATACCAGACATTCACGGACCAGCTGTTGAAAATTGTGTTTCAGTGTTTTCAGAAAACACAGTACTTAAACACACAGCTGCTGCTTATGCCAAATAGTTCTTTCAATACTGAAGTATTTTTATACCCATCACCAATCCCATACCTACAAAGCATGTTTTCTAAACAGGATAGAACAGACAGGCTACCAGGAAAATGAAAATACCTTCCAGATTTTCAGAATATAATTTGTTGCACTAAACTAAACAACCAGTAACACTCTACATGGCCAAAACCTCAAGATTTTCTCACCTACTATCCTTGTCAGCTCCATTATGTAATATTCACTGGGTTGTTTTAATTCTTGAGATTAAGAGGTC
This sequence comes from Callaeas wilsoni, assembly GCA_013398955.1. Classification (NCBI taxonomy): domain Eukaryota; kingdom Metazoa; phylum Chordata; class Aves; order Passeriformes; family Callaeidae; genus Callaeas; species Callaeas wilsoni. The sequence goes on along the minus strand of VWPU01018911.1, from coordinate 13,147 downwards.
TTGAGCTGAAAGTGAGTTTCAAAAAAACCTCAAAACTGAATTGATTTCTAAACTATCACTGAATTAGGGAGCACATTAGACTTATTTTTTCCAGACCCTAACTGATGGCTGGATTTTAAGAAAAGTGTTTAAGACGAGGCGATGAACTGAGCTGTCCAGCTAGGGCCTGAAGCACGAAGGCCGTGTAGCCCATCCTGCCATGGTAGCAGCCAGCTCACAAGTAAGATGCTGTATTATACATGGCCTCCTTTCTTCAATTCTACTTGCATATTTTTGCAAAATCTGAACACTGATCTATTTTCTTGTTATGTTTGATATCACTTAGCGCAGAAAAGTGGGATCAATTTAGAAAGATTCAGTTTCATCGCTAAGAGACTGAGTTGTATCTAATTCCCCTGATTTTAAGGTATGGGTTGAGAATACAGGCATGCAGAGTTTAAAAACAGTACAATACAGTGTGAAAGGTGTCAAATATGTTCCTTACCCTGACAGTTTACAAATAATGACCAAAAACTGGGGTGGGAAGTATAAGAAAAAGATGATCTGGTGATCTTCTGAAGTATTTTACCTTACTGTTCCAATGCCTTAAACATGTTAAATAGAAAACTTCCTTTCTTGTCAAACACTACCTGTACATTTGAAGACATCATTCACTCAAGGTATGGACAGCAGAGTAACTCACCTTACTACATTAAAGAAAAGGCAATAAGAGCACACGGAGGAATTGTGCATGTAATTATCTTGCCATGTTTCTTGCAGAACTCTTTCATAGTTCAACAATAAATACACGTGTTTAATTAAACCAGCTGGTGGCACTCTTGCACCACTATTCTCCATTTAATAGCACAGTTGAGAAACACTACAAAATCCTTTTTTGAAGGCATTCTCTGTTCCTAAGAAACAAACTAAAAATCAGGGAAGCTCAGTATACAGTGTTCAGTAGAGAGCTGTATGCCTGCAAAACTTTGTTGAGAAGATTAGTATAGCTTCCATTTCAACTACATCCCTACACCAAATTCTTTAAACTCCAGCTTCAAGAGTTAGAATCCACTAATTTCAAAAGGGAACTCAAGAATTAAAGATTAAAAGTAATCTTAAAAATTTTGACCCAAAGATGGGGAAGGAAAACTGAATTTTCTTTTTCTGATCTCTTTGAGATTATGTATTCATATGGAACTTATTCGTATAGACACAATCCGATAAATATCTAAGTAAAAGTATCCATTTTCTACTTTCCTTTGCAAAGGGGCTTGTTTAGCCTAGCAAAAAAGAAGCTCAGGGGGACACCTCATCGCTCTCTACAACCACCTAAAAGGACATGTAGACAGATGGATGACAGTCTCTTCTTGCAAGTAACAAGAGAGGACAAGATAAAAGGCCTCAAGTTGCACCAGAGGAGGTTTAGATTAGACATTAGAAAAAATTTGTTGCAAAAGAGGTTACAGTTTATTCTTACTAAAACCTCAGAAAAGGAAAATAGGCACTGAGAAACTGAAGCAGCAGCATTGGGTAGCAGAGCTGCCTGACCCTTCACATACAGCATGTGTTTGCACAGAATCACAGAGTGGGTAAGGCTGGAAGGGACCACAGCTGGTCATCTAGTTCAACCTCCCTTGCTCGAGCAGGGTCATCCCAGAGCTGCTTATAAAATTTTTGTCAAATCATATTACTAAGAGAAATTTTCCATGATTGATTTCTGTTACAGGATGATTACTAGTCATCTACATTAGACAAAGTATTCCCAAGAAAGGAAAGAAAGGTGTGTGTCACTTAAAATACAGATGTTTTTAAAGACCTCTGCACATCTGACCATGAAATAGATCACTGGCAGGAGCATCATCTAAGTCTTGCTTTGTGCTTTCCCATGAGAAGATAGATAAATTTGTCAGAGACTAAGCCTTCAGAATTAAAACTGTAGTCTGTAAGTCTCAGTGAAGCCTGGAGCATCACAATTAAAAAAACCTCAAGGCTGCAACCTCTCACAGAGCACTGGCCAGTCCTTCAGCTGGATTGCACACTGCTACTCTTGAACCAAAGACTGGCCAAGATCAGGAATGCCTGGGTTCCTGGTGGGAGAGTACAGCAGTCTTCTTTAAGCTGCAGTAAAACGTGTTGGAGCCAGACAAGGGTGCAATTACTCTGTGCTCAAGAGTAGCCAACCCTCCCTCTTAGGACCCTTGTGACTCCATTTCACTGCAGGCAATTGGAATAATAAAAAATATTTTAAATGCTAACTGACAGAAAGTATTTATTAAATACTAGGGATGTTTATAACTTCATGCCAGTCCTGACAGACTAACCCTGTTGAAATTCACTGTAATTTAAGTAACACGTCTGTGGACATCTCAAATGAGCAAACTGCTGCTCTCTGTGCATGAAGTGCACTCTGTGCTAGTCCATCACCTCCCAGGTCAGGCTGGGATGCTCTCCTGCTGAACACAAGTTACTTGAGACAGAGCAGGGCAGAAAGGATCACAAAAGCTGGTGAACATTCAGTTCAAGCTTCATTTCACTATTGCTTTTTAGAAATTTAAGACTAAACTGCTGCCAAGAAAAAGGCACTCCTGTCATTTCCCCAACCGCGTGCCTTCACATCTCTTGTGTGGACAGCAATAATTTTGACCAAAATGTGGCCCAATGGATCAACGAACAACTAATTCACAATAATTCTTTTCCTGGGAAAGCTGCTCCAAATCACTAGGCAGCTGCTTTAACAACAGCTCCAACACAAGATGGGGCAAGGCTGCTTAATTCATCAGTAGCATGGATCTAAACTGCAAGACCCAAACACGAAATCCCAAATATAGTTTGTCTGCAGGGAGGCAGTTTCAAGAAAACCCCAGGAAAAAATAAGATGAAGTATAATTTCACAGAAAATGGTTGTCTGATCAGTCAAAAAAAAGGTGCATTAAGTGGAAGACCTAAACAAGAAGGAGGAAAAAAAAAACCCCAAACTATGACTAATTGATTCCTAACTGCATTACTTACAGAATATCAGAGACTTCATCCTGTGAAGGGCTCTCTACCTGTAGCACAGAAAACAAGACATCAAAGCAGCTAAGAAATCTAAGGAGTAAGAGTACATGTAGCTTTAATTGGCTCTGTTTGAATCTATTGACTTATACTCTAAGAAGTAATTGTATTAAGAAAAATTTGATTATAGGGCTGTTGACTTCTAAACTATAAATTCTCCCCAAAATGACTGTAGACATAAAACCGTTTGAAGATCAACCACTATAAAAGCATGGGTATATACAGCTAGGGAGTTAAAAGTCACAAATCTACCCTATTTGTTAAAAGCAGGTGAGCCACACGAGTGAAATAAAACCTGCATTCATAAAGCAAGGCACTGATGTGGCTGGTCTAACATACTGAATAACTTTTATTAAAATAAGACTAGTAAGTGTCAAACACAGGAAACTAACCAAAGTTGTATATTTGGTTAACTAAAAATGAAGGCTCTTCTTTGTATTTGCAGACAACTTTTATCATAGTATAACAAACTAAACACTACTTTATTATAGAATCACAAACTAAACCAAAGCAGTGTGCTCAAAACTGACACAGCTAAAAGGCCAGTTCTCAATTGTTTCTCCAGAACACGAAGTCTTATTTTGTGGGGGTCCAAACTCCTTTACAAACCTAGCAAACCCTAGTTTTCATGCTACGGTTTAGGAATACACATAACTGAGGAAAACAATAAATTCTTTTTTCCTTTAAAGAGTTTACTGTTCCACAACTGGTGGCTGTGTTCTTAATTTTTGTCATCTGTCCCAAATTTCTTTTTTGGCAACCTGAAACAAGGACAAACAAGTAATCTGTTCCTAACTTCCTACGGAGTTAGTATTTCACATCCCTAATCTCATCAAATGTTGCAGAAAAAGTAAAGAAATTTGTCTTTAAGCAAAATGGTGTATCTACAAAGAAACTGGTTGTTTTAAAAGTTCCATTAATTAATCGTAACTAGTAGAGTGGTATCCTTCCTGGAAACTGCAACCAATGCATACGACTCCCCCACAGCACATTCAGCAAAGTTTGGTAACACCATAAGGCAAGACTTCTGATTTCTCAGCTCAGGTCTACTGGGTAGTTCCAAGAGTGTGCTGCCTAGATTTATTTGGTCATTCATCTATGGTATTTCTTTTCTCTTGCAGAAGAATTTGGTAAGAGAAAGAACCTCTGAACAACCATTTTCTTGGCTTGTCTGTATTAATGATACCATTTTTTTCCTCAAGAAATCCTTTCACAAACACAAGTGTTTTTCTGAAGTGCTGTGGAACAGGCATAAAAGCAAAGAGATTCATTTTAAAGTGTGCTGATTTACCCAGCATTTCTGATAGCAGAGTCATTCAGTTGCTTGCCCACAGAAGACTCCAACCTCACAGCACAACCCCAAAGAGCAGTGTATTTAGGTAGAGACAATGCCTTTGGTGTTCACACTTACACTAACAAAGTACACCCTAACTGTAATTTTTGAGTGGATACCAGCCTTGCCAGGCAGCAGTGTCAAACAAGACATGTATTACACTGTCCATTTTCCTGTTCCTTCCAGGGAGGGAACTTTTAAGCTTATTCATCAGTGTGAGGCAAAGCTAACAGAAGAGAAACTAGTCTTACATATTTTATGGTTTCTGTTACACTTCAATTAGTTATCTCCTATGTGGAAAAGTTACAGAACAAATTTTAAATCCATAGCTATAAAACAAGTCAGATACACTGAGTGGAGAATTAAGATTTACCAATGTAAGGATGTTTAAGTTCTTGTTTCCCTTTCATGTATCTTAAATCTACCCAATACCCCAATTTTTGAAACCTACCATTCCATGCATGTGCAGCAAACAAAACTTTTAGAACGCCTCCTTTGGATCCCAATTGAAAATTACTTAAAAAAATTTAAAATTATCCTTTCCCATCATTTGCTTTGCAGATTCCATAAACAATATGAAAAAAAGGTTTATGTGCTAGTTTTGCAGGCACTGGGAAGAGTGTATTAGCAATCCTTGGGTTCTAGTGCATCATATGATGATTATGCATAGCCAAGCACATTTAATCATTTATTTGAAATACATAAATATTGTTTACATTTTATAAAATCATATGTTTATCTCACAGAATGCTTTGAAAGCTTCCAAAAATCTGGCAAATGAGGAGTCATTTTACATGTATTTCAAGAACATTTGAAAACTGGATGGCTCACACTTCTTATGCCAACAAAACTGGAAGCCAAAGTAATGTTTCAGGATGACAGATACGCACAATTTTCCCTTACTGTTGACTTATTAAAGAACACTTTGTGACTAATAATTGGAAAAAAAGAAAGAGGAAGAAATGGTCTAATTGTGTTTCAAATTAAGTCTTTCCATGGACTATTTTCAGCTTAGGAAAAGGGGAACTGGAAATGCTCCAGAACAGACTTTGTGTACTAAACTAAGGACATAACACAACTGGCAGAAGACGAAATGGTTTTTTTAAAAATCTTTAGAAGAAACACAAACCAAACCTCTGCCATGCCTTGTTTGTTGCTTATCTGTGACTACTCTCACAAACTGGAGTCTAACATCCTTCACATCTGCTAACCACACAACACATGGACCATAAGGAAAACTACTCAAACTTGAAGCTCCCAAAACACAAAAGCCAATAATGCTCTATTCCTGCAAGAGCTAAAACAGACCACAACTCTTCTTTAAATCACCTACAAATAACAGATGAGATTCAGCAGTCCAACTCTATCTGAAGACATCATTGCCTAACAAAGACCATATATATCATCAGTTTATTTCTCTGCATACATTAACTGGTAATTGTGTTTTCATACAATGCAACATTTAGCAATTTCACGTAAAACATGACCCACAATAATTTTAAATGGGTACCAAAGCTTCTGTGTTACAGCACTGCAAAGACAAATGAAATGCTAGCATGTCCATGTAAGAACTATGGCAAAATTGCTATGAAACACAAACTTTATTATCCCTTACATCCATTTCAAGTTTTCCATTTAATCCCACAGGATCTTTTAGCCAGTATGGATTTATTTATGTGTGCTGGGCTTACACGACAATTGCTACTGTCATGCCTCCAAAGCTCCCTTGTTTACCCTGAAAGAAACATTAATGTTTACTCTACACTGCCTTCTCTGTCAAGCAAAGTAAAAACCATGTCGCTTTATTGCACTGGCACTCCCTTCTCATGATTTTTACCCCTCATGCATCAAGTATAAATCTACAATGAGTTTAGGTAGAAGCTAACAAATAACATGCAATTAAATCATGTAGTCTTACTGACTGCTAAATTTTGCATGATCTTTGTATGCCCAGAATCTCTCAGCTGTGCAAACTGGGTTACAGACATAAAGAACCCCATCATATTGGGAGGCTAGAGGGTGATGCTGAACTGTGCCAAACCAGATGGCAGACTTCAAACTTCTCCGCAACCTCTTCACCGAGCGTGTGCGGGACAGTAACAAGGACTGCCCATGAATGGAGCCTTTCACCCACCAGACACAAACAGCTACATAGGCATCATCGACACAGTTCTCTTGTCTCTCCCCTCTGCTTTCTTCTGCTTCTACTCTAGCGCAGCTCACTGAAAACAGAGACAACTTCTTGCTGGCAGACGGGACCAAAGGAAGAAGAAAAAGATAATGTGGGTGGAGGCAACAAGTTAGTCACAGAGTCATCGTTTCCTCTACCTTTAACTCATGCTATTACTTCACTAAGTTGGTCTACGTACGAGTAAAGTAACCCCCCCAGAGAAGCAACATTTTAAAGTGTATGCCACTCATTACACAACTAAAAGCATAGAAAATGAAATGCAATCTACCCATTTAAGAAAGAATATTGTTCAAGCAAAGATCTGTGAAGTCATTTTGTCAAAGACAAATTTCAATTTAGCAAAAAATTTTGGGGGTTAGGGCAGGGTGGGAACAACCTTTCTTTTTATTCAACAATGCTTAATGGGTGACTGAAGACAAGAACATAAGTGCAGTCAGAAAACACTTAGTACCACCAAGACAAAGTCTCAAGACTACAAAGCAATAGTCTTTGAAAACATCAACATTCACAATGTCTAAAGAGATAGTACTAAGAAAGGAAAGGAAGAAAATTAAATCATGATGACAACTAATAAACCCACAATTTCAGACAACCAAGCAAACTCCAGTCAACTCCCCTGGAAGTGGCATAAAGACAAATTCAGAATGAGTACAAGGATGGTCCTGGCCAATACAACTACTCAGAGTTATCATCTGTCATCATGCTGATATATCTTCAACCCCAGGAATTTCCTGCAGCACAGGCTGCTAGGAGGAAGAGGAAGACAACACACTAAGGTGCCTGTCCAAATGCTCAGGCAAGAAGTTCTGAGTAATCAATTACCACCACTGAGTGAGTTCCTGCTCTCCCTTCCAGCCTCCAGTCCTTGGCTACAACCTTGCCAACGTGCACCAGTCCTCTGAGCCTCTGCAGTTCACCTAAATAACACAGAATGAGACCCAGAATAGAAGAAAAAGGTTTTGGTGTACTAATCACCAGTTAAGTGCCAAAGCTGGGACAAGGGAGGAGATGAGAGTGCAAGGAAGAACTGTGAGGAAGGAAGGATGAGCGGAAAAGGAAGTCATATCCTCCCATTTCTGGTAGTTGTGGAATTGCAGCCTTATTCCATAACATTGGTTCCTATTCCCAGGCAGAGAGGACACCAGACCACACATACCTTCAGTGGGCCAGTGCATGGCTGTTCTCTTACAGGATTGTCCTGCACTTCCAGGTCAGAGAGCTCTTAAACGCAGAGCAGCACTATTTTTTAAGATAGAATACTCAAGTTTGTAACTGCAAAGCCTAATTTCCTTTTTCAGACAAGCATTTCCTCCCATGAAAACCGTCTTCCATTTTACTTAGGAAGAGCATAACATGAAATTGCAGCAGAAAGGATGACTTTTTAAAGTACCTATTCTGCCTGGAGAAGACAGAAAGTATCGGTCAAAAGGGCAGAGCTGCCAAGACACTGACCTCTTTCAGAAGAGCCACAGCAGCAAAGAAAAATTTTAAAGGTCAGCTCACCTACAGGCAGTCTCAGGGAAGACAAGCAAAAGAAAAGAGCTAACTTGAAGCACTACTTTAAAATAACAAATCTCATAGCAGATCTGCTGTGACCAGGAATAAATAGCCTCTCCCACTTTCTGCATAAAAACTGTTGGGCTTTTTCCCTATATGGACATCAGGACTTCTTCAAAGGCTATTTCCTCAGAGGGGTGTTTTCTATTAGAAATAGCACTATTGAGTCAACTGTGTGGGTGGGAGGGTACAATTCAGCCCTACTCATAAAAGGTGTTTTGGTTCACGATCTAGCCAAGACCATTAAAAAACCCTTAAACTAGTTGTTGGGCACTAAATGAATGAAATAGGAAAGAAACTGCTCTGTTGATACCCAATGATTCTTCCAAAGAATCCATTTAAAAGCTAAATTCATTTAAAAAACACGACCACAGAATCTGTCACAAACTCACTTTCTCTGTTCACCAGTGATGAGAAAAGAAACTTACTTCTCAGTAAGAAGTACCATCCCATCACATAACAATTTTAATACTAAATAGCTGAATACCAAGTCTGTAAACCTGGGGACAATTTCTCAGAGTTGAACACCTTCCTCAGGCTACTGAAATTAAACAGAATAGATACAGCCAAAGCAAACAGCACGGTTAATGAGCGCAGAGGTTTGTGTTCTCAGGAGAAGAGCAGAATCTGGATCTCAAATTACTGACACTTTCTGGTTACCTCCTTCAAAGGAATCAATCATTCTTATCAACTTGTCTGGGCAGAGAAACAATAGCCACATTCTTATATGAGAAGCAATCACTGGGTTTGTAAAAAGGCAGGCCTCACATGTCTTTGAGAAAAGCTTTTGGGGATGATTTTGAGCCTTGCAGTCAGTGGCCAAGAGCTCAGAAAGCAACTGAAAAAGCAACTGCAACACTTGCAGCAATATAGATTAGCTTCTTGTCAAGACAAAGCAACTTCTTGACCTCTGTCCCTTGATTCACCAACATCAAGTTAATTAAGGGCAGCAGGTGGTTTGTTGATTACTCATGACACAAAGAATTGGAAAAACCTGGGAGACAAGAAGGGCAATTTTACTGATGCCTCAAGCATAAAACTCCCAAAGTAAGAGAGATAATCTAGAGGGAGACCTGCAAGATCAACTGCAGGAAACACCTTGCATTAAAAATCAAAAAATGCAACATTCATGCTTTTCTTATGCTATGCAAGCTAGAGCAACTAATACACAAAAGTCATCTTTTTAGCCCGAGAAGACACTAAAATGCAAGACTGCCTGACTTTCTACATCATAAAGACACAGATATAATCATCAATAACAGTGGGAGGTACAAAAAAACCCCCCAAAATAAGCCTTTTCATACCATAAAAAGAAAATTATTGACAAAACAACAACATAATCAATGACTGGCATAGGCTGGGCTTGAACACTTAGGCCTACAGCAATAATGCAAAGGTTTGCATTTTAACTTTCCAAAGAGCAAAGGGCACATTTCTACCTGTTTTGCTTCACTCAATATGAAATCTCCAATAAAAGCATACTAAACACAAACTTTTTATACAAAAAGAAAGTTGACCTAAACTGTCACTCATTAATTTCTCACCATTTCAAATAAAGATTTAAATCAAAGTGTGACCACAAGGAGTTGATCGTAAGACTGACAAGCCTGCATCATTCATTTTACATCAGATGAACTTTTGTTGCATACGTGTAGAACCATGCTTTCAGCACAGCTCATTCAGATTAGTTTTAATTACTGATTAGAATAAACTCAGTTTGTTCCAGTTTTCTTTCATGTAAGAGAACATGCATATTAGTATAACTGACATTTTAACAGGTCAGATTTCTGTTTCAGAGAGTATTTTTACAAGAGAGCTTCTAAGTTTAGGTTCTCAAAATTCACTGGAACATCTTCCACATTTTCTCTCACAAGTCACCAGCACTTGCAATGTTCACTGAAGTAGCTGTTCTTACTGAAGTTTCCTCTCTGATTAATCAATGTGAAAGCATCAAAATCCCAAATGAATATCTGCTGACATTTTATTACAGCCCAGTTATTTTTCTGTGTTGTGTATTGCTTCAAAGAGTTCCTCCTGTTATACATTAAACAAGAATATTCAGTAGCAGCAAATTACTGGTATAGTATAGCTCCAGACAGACACCCATAGATTGCTCCATGTGTCTCCAGTATTAACTGTACTGTAACAGGAAAGGAGTTTTGTCAGTCGTGCTTTCTTTTTTCCACAGCTGTGCACTCCTCAGATTTAAATTAAAAGCAATACGTGATATTTACTTTGAATAAAAATATTAACTATAAAAACATTAAAATGCATGACTGCCTTAGGAGGAGGAAGAGATGAGGAAAGCTCTTAAAAAAACCAAAACACATTCTTTATAAGAAGTTTCCTTGCAGACAGAACCAAAAACAGAGAAAGAAGTAGCTACAACACGTGCAGTTCCTATGAAAGGAAGTCTTCAATTAACCCCACTGCACTGCAGATGTTTAGCTACAAGTGCCAGCATGGGCAATGAGGTGGTACAGTGTGTGTAAATTTGAAAAGAAAAACCCAAACTAAACAAAAATCTCGAATTAGTGACACCCTACCTCAGTGACTGGCTGCCCTTGAGACGTCAAGTCCAGCTCCTGAGGTCTCGTCACCTTATCAATATCCAAGGAGTCCATGCTGGAAGCTGCAGAGGTCCCGCTGGAACGGGAGGAGTTACTGATGGAGCGCACCTCAGCATCGCTCACCGTGCCAGCAGATGCTGTCCTCCTGTGCTGGGCAGTAACCATTGGCTTGGTGTCTTCTGCAACAGACTGCTGGGCTGCCTCATCCATGCTCAAAGAGGCCTTCTCTAACTGTGCAGTGATGTCATCCAGAGACACGTTGGCATGTGACGGTTTAGTCACCTTAGCAGAGGAGGAGGATAATCCCTTCACGCTGCTGTGCTTCGTGGAAGGTCGGCTAGCAGGTGGTTTCTGAGTTTTGGATTCTGTGGCGAGGCGCTTCACTGCAGCATTGTTTGCTGAATGAGAGCCGATGCTGCTGAGCTCCTGCTCTATGGAACAGAGATCGGCCATGAGAGCATCCAGATCCACAGTCTCCCCCTGATTCAGGGCTTCTGCAACAAACAAGACTAGTCAGTACGTGCAGAGTTACTTCACTTGCAACTCCTCACTTTGTGTTATCAAATCTAATGGTTAAGAGAGAAAAGGAAGCAGTATTTTCTTTTCCCATCTGTATTGCAAAATATCTGCGCACTGCTAAACAGAAATTCATTTGCACTACTACTCTTGACCAGTGTAACTTTCACACTATGCAGGTTAAACTCATCTGTCAGCCTAGGAAGTCTATGAATGTTCAGATTACATCTGAAAAGTTTGAACTGCTTTCCTGTAAACAGAATGTAAAAATACCTTTGCATAATATCATGCCTCACTTTTCAAAAAAGTGCAGATGTTTTGCTAAGCATTTTCTGCTGAAGTAATGCAACTGCTTTAAAATACCAAAACAAAAATACTATATACACATTCAAATCCTTAAATTAAGGCTTCCTTCTGTTTATCCCAAAAGCATCCTGTAGCTATATTCCTGCATCCTGTTCCGCAAAACAAGATGCTCTTTCTTCCCAGTTAACAGATACACTAATTCATTCTTTCATGAGACCAGATCCCAGAACAAACTTTTTAATACAAATACTACACTACAGTTCTCAGATACTAGGTGTTGTAAAAGATACTGCTTTAGGTGACTCAAATACTTGAAAAAAAAGGACACCAGAAAGCAATGCCTTCCGCAAACATGTTCTCACCTCAGCTATAAGTGTATTCAAATGTTCTTATATTTTACAGTATTTTAATTCATAGCTGGAATAGGTTTTTTTCTTAAACTAGTATTTCCCTTAAACTATATGTGGCAAATAATTCAACAAACCATTCAAATTGTACATGGAGAAGCGATATGAGAAGTTGGCAAGATTTGTTTCCTGGCGGAGAGGTGACCTCTTCACTGGTGCCACAGGCTTGTCTGCATCCAAACTCTGAAAATGATCAAAAAAAGAGCAAAATAATACTTGACAAGGAACTGGACAAGCAAATCTTTAAGACAAATGCGAATTAATTTTCTCTAAGAGAAATTTTTCAAAAGTTACTGGTATATATAAAACCACCCCTGTTTTTCAGGCTTTAGACTGAAAACATACAACATCATACCAGAGAGATTTAACTTCAGATATACAGTGAAGAAAAGTTGCTAAACACATTCTGCTTTTTTCAGAATCAAAAGGAGAGAAGCATTTTCCAAATGCTTTTTTGAGTAGTGTTACACATGAGCTCATTTTGAAACAGACAGCTGACTTGCCTGTACCTATTTCTCTGCAGCAAACTGCACAATATTCAAATTGGGATAAGAATCTAAGATATGTTCTAAGATATCCACCATTAGCTTATGAGCATAATCATGGCATAGTGCTTAAAAACATTAAATGGAGAATCCTGTTTTATTAACAGGGATTTAAATTCACTAAATTCAGAATTTTTTTTTTCAATAAAAAACTGTGAGTAACATTAAGTTATGAAAACCAATCCCAGCCAGTTTACATAGGGCACATTTTTTTAGAAAAACTATCATAGGTTAAAAAAAGAAACTCTAACCAATACACTGAGTTATTATGTTATGATGGCTAATATAGGTATAACACTTAATAAATACCAGGATTTTTGTAAGTAGCAAGCAGTAGGGCACTGTGATCCAGCTGCTGACCCAAGAGGTACATGACAGGGTCAGGAGCTGCTGCCCCCAGAGTGGAATGTGTTACAGGGGGAATCCAGCTCTTGCTGTCACTGAAGCTCAACAGGCCTGCAGAACATCTGAAATTAGGCAATGCTTGTACAGATAAAGAGATCCCAAAGATACGCCTGCCTGAAGGAAAAGCATCTTCTAGTTCCAACAGAATAAAGTTTCTCACCTAAACTTTTTATGTTCATTTTCTACATCTTTACTCAAGCCTTCATTAAGAAAATCAAATGCACTACTTTTTCCCCTAATATTTATTCTTCCTGAGCTCCATTCTCTCCTCAGCTTGGCCTGGA
>VWPU01018909.1:0-60740 GCA_013398955.1 Callaeas wilsoni | reverse complement strand
GGGGTCGACGAGCGCCTCGGGCCGGGCGGAGCGGCAGTGGCGGGGCTGGGCCGTGCCGGCGGGGGTTACATAGAGCCCCGGCTACACGCCCAGTGCCGTGTGTGCGGCCAGGGAGGGAAGGATGGATCTTGGCACTACGCGTGGAAAGAGCCGCTCATCCGCGGGGAGGATATCGTTTAAAAAAAAAGAAAAGAAAAAAAAAAAATCACTGTGTGTTGTGGAGTCGCTTTTTCAGAGGAGAGCGGCTTAGTTTGAAAGCTGATGCGCTGCCCTTTCGCTCCCTCAGCTGCCCTTGGATGGGTTGTGGGAGGCGGGACTGCCAAGAGGGCTTCGTCTCCGGTCAAGGGTTACCCCAGGCTGTTGGCATGGGCTCAGAAGCGCAAGGTGGATGGTTTCTGCAGAGTTCGTCGTCTACACTCTTTCCCCCCTTCTCCCCCTCCCCTTCCCCCACAAAGTTCATTTTGTGGAATCTGAAAGGATTAAGAAAGGATCGTGAATGGCTCCGGAAGGTGTGTCAGCCCAGAAGACACCCAAATTCTAAAAGGCAAACCTGTAGAAAAATGTGTTTTCCTAGGTAAATTCAGAATGCAAAAATGTTCATGTGCGGTTGAAAGGACTTGTAATAAAACAGGGTGTGAAATATCTTAGTAGTGTCCCTTTCACATCTCCTGCCTAGAATACTTTCTGAGTTTTGAGTTCTACATCATTTCTCCTGCTCTGCACAAGCATAGAGAGCTGATTCCATAACTCCTCTTTCTTCTCCTAAGAGTGATTTTCTAAGGGGAGATAGCTATTGAGGTGTGAATATTAAGGAGCAAATATGTGGAATGCTCAGGGTAGTTTCCTCCCATTCTCTTGAACTGAAATTGTGCTGCTCCCTTTCTGTGTGAGGAGGTTCTTAGCCCTCTTTATTGCCTGTGAATTACACTCTGCTTTAGACTGGCTATACGTTTCTCAATTATTTTTCTTTGGAAAATAATTTAATCAATTCTTCAGAAGTATTCTGTCAAGATTCAAGAGGGAGGTGGTTTTCCACCCCTTCAGCTTTGAGCTGCTTGACTTTACTAATGATTGCCCATGACTATGATTTCGGCAAAGAATAGGGATCAGTATCAACACAGCTCCACACAAGGAGCACCTGACCTCGCTTGTTCCTTTGGATATGATGGATTGTTTAGTTCTTGAATCTGAACAATGATTTTGCCTCATTAATGGCTAAATTATCTAGGTCTTACTGTGTCTTGTCACTTTTTTGCTTGTTTTCATTTATTGTTTTCTTTTTTCTCTTCTGTCAGTTATTGTCTGAAAACATCTCTGTGCATTTCAATTTGCTGACATGTGCAACTCAGAGAATGCCACAGGACTCTTCTTTTGGGGGGAGATTAGTACCTGGTGCAATGCAAGCAAATTTGTGACTATCTGTTCTAGGGTCTGGTGCTTAGAGAGTTGCACTTTCATTGTCATTGTCAAATGTTTTGGAAAAGCTGCACTATGAAACTCCAGTCACACAAAACTGTATCACCAAGATCAACTTTCCTTCTGGGCAAGTAGTTCTTCCAATTTCTTATAATAGTACTTGTGTGCTCACAAAACGAGATAGTTTATGCAGATTTTCAGCATGCAAAATGTAAAGGAAAAACTTCTTTAGCTGCTTTGTTTATGTTAGTTTTCTAGGTGAAACATCAGGAAGACTGAAAATTGCTTCAATTTAATTTTTTTCTTTAAATAACGTAACTGATGGAAGAAGTCAGCATAGTAGCTTAACGCATTAATGGAAACATGACTGAAAGGTGATGCTGGAATCTTTAACAGGAGTTTTGCTCTTTTTCTTCAGTAGTGGCAGGGATTTTTTTGTTTGGTGGGTTTTGGGGGTTTTAAAAACTTGTTTGTTTGTTTTAAAGATAAAAAGTCTGGTAAATGTATGGGAAACTTTTTCTTCAGTCAAAGTGAGAAATAGATGGTGTGATCTATTCGCCCCATATCATGTATTTAGATCCCAATCAATCCCTCTTACGTGACCTAACCCTGAACCATAAACTTGTGATAAAGATCCTATTTGATGTATTTGTATGTAGAGGGTGCTTAAATATTCAAACTTTGTAACTTTTATGAGCTTTAAGAATATCGTGAATCACTATATGCACTTGGTTTTCAAAGTGTTTCTTTTAGTGATTTAGCAATATATTGGGGTTTTTTTCTGAAAAGATTACCTGCCGAAAGGTCAAATTCAAGTGTTCAGAAGAATACTGTATTTTTTTAAAAGAAAACCAAACATCAACCAGTTAAAAAATTAAAGGAAGGAATTTAAGACCAATTATGTGAATATCATCTTAACAACACGTTTTAATCAAGAAATCATGAAAGGAGTCCTGAACATATAACAGTCTATCCCAGCTGAGACTTACCTTGTTTAAATGACTGGTATCAGTCTGCCTGTTTTGCGAAACACAGTTGGTGCCAAGCTGTAATAGTGTCCTCTCCCTCTGGAGTGGAATTAAGCTGCAGCTTGACTGGGGCTGTGGGTAAAACCTTCAGGGATAGAATAAAACTGAAATATTTCTGTAGAATTTCCAAGACATTAGGTGTCCCACGTCACTTTCATACCTTGACAATTTATAGAGCTGGCTGTTTTAATAGGAGATATATTATCTTTATTATGTAGATAATTTGACTAAGTAAGATTCCAAATAAGCAATCTCTGAAAAAATGTAGTCCAATGCAGGGCATTTCTGCAAATGTGTGCAGTTTTCTCTTTCACACTATTTTTGAAAATAACTTTTTAAACCATAAAAGAGGGCACTGCAAATTGCATATCTAAGAACTGAAAGGCACCAGTAATTTTAGCTGTTCATGTATGAATATATTTCCCATTCAATAAATTTCCCGAGGACAGTTTTCTCTAAACGAGTTTAAATTTAGAGATCCAATTGTCTCCTGACATGGTCAAATTTATTCTTAGAAAAACAGGCATTACATATTAACCTCCACCAGAATACTAATATTGCTACATGAGAACTACATGATTGCAAAGCACATAATTTCTTGTTAAGATTCTCCAAAGACTTTCTTCTGGGATTGTTGCTGTCTTTTTCCAGCTGTTGCTTGTGAGCTTGAAAAGCTCTTTTGATTATGACTTTAAATTTGACTTTAGGGTGCTTGAAAACTTACAGTACCATTAGTGAATTATTGTATTATCGAATAACATTAGTTAAAAAGTTGTAAATATTTTTATGTCATTTTGGAATAAAATATATGTGCTCCAGTTGTCACAAACTGGTGGAACTCAGGAAAGTGTGACCACTGTTGTTATGCTCTTATTTTTAAGAATAAATATGTCTGAGAGTTAAATTTTTCTCAGCTAACTAAGGGGGGTGGGGAGAAAAAGAGACATATTCCCCCCTACTTCTTCCACTAAATAAATACGAACCCACAAGAGAATCCTTGCTTAACTGGGATTCAGATTTATGTTTATCGTGCACCCAAAACTCACAGTGATACTCAGGTCTGGGAAGTTCTAATCTTCTACTGTATTTAGGCAATACCAAGGGACCTATTTTTATCATTGTACTACAACACTCACTTTTTAAATTATTGTTGCTACTTTTTGTGTACAAATTGCTTGTCCTGTGACTGAGATGAGCGCTGAAAAAAACCACATGAACTGATTGATAAACTGTTTTAATGCGAAATTATGTCTTACATTCATTCAAATGTAATGTATGGATCTCTTCTTTGGTGAGAAATAAAAAAAAAATATATTTCTGGAAAACTGTTAAAGGATTTGTGGAAGTGTGAGACACTCACAGGAATGTTTTGTTGTCAAGCTGCAGAACAGAAGCGGTAATTGCTTTCTCTTCCTGTCTTGCTGTGCGGGAAGATGCCAATAAAGATTTTATCAAGAGCAATATGCCAAATAAGGGTATTTTGAGAAACCACCGCTAGGAAGGGGAAGTTTCCCAAGATGAGCACTCCCAGTGTTGAGGAGATGGCGGCAATCAGGCTTCTCAGTGCTGGCTGCCAGGGGCACTGCCCCAGCTCCCGCTGCATCAATCAGGCTTTGCCCCAGCTCCTCTCAGGCCCGAGAGCTGTTCCTGGTCTGTGTTTGCTGGTGCCTGGGGTGTGCCCGAAACCCAGCTGAGACTGTGCCCCTGGGTCACATCTTCTGCTTGGGTCAGCTCCGGAGCGATGAGAGGCTCCAGAGGCACAGTCCTCCTCACCGCGTGGAGGTTCTGAGCTGATGCTTGTTTGTTTCGGTGCCCCAGATTAGGCTGAATGTGGGAGAAGTGAGTATTTCAGCCAGGACAAATGATCAAAGTCCCGTTCCTGCTTTAGTGACGCACAGAAGAAAGAAGGGGTTGGGTGTTGGTTTCTGTCAGTGCACATTCTTTTACTTCTCCTACTTTAACAAGTACCTCTTTAGGGAGGAGGGGAGGTCTGGTAACAGCAATAATCATTGCAGATATTAACCCATCCTGAAATTATGAAAATTTCATTGTATTTCAGGGTCATGAAATTTCCAGTTTGGGTTTGGCGTTGTGCTTTTAAGAGTTTATTTTCCAAAATTATAATAAGAGATTTTTTATGATTTGAGTGAACCTATGTATCTTACTGGTCTTTCTTTTTACAATGTTACAAATACAAGTACAGAAAAGCATTTATTGAACTTTTTCATTTTCTCCTCTCCTCTCCTTCATTGCTCATTATTTGTTTTGAGAAAATATGGTTATTGAGTTGATTTCAGGCAAACGGTTCCTGCAATATTACTCAATTTCTTCAATTTTTCTTTCTTTTCCCTTTTTTTCCTCTTAATATGCTTTTATTCTTTTTTTTTTTTTTTTTAAGAGAACTGGAAGTCTTCCTCCCGGTTTTAAAGGCAGCCAGAAAATCACCCTGAAAAGTGACAGCAACTTAATTGGAGCCACTGTGCCAGGGAGTAAAATTAAATCTCTACAATTTTTTAGAACCAGAAGACTACCTGAGGAATGAGTTTCAGGTCTTAAATCTTGGAAATATAATACAGGATGCTAAAGGTTATTTTAGTCTTGCTTTGGATTAATAAATGTCTGTGTTCCATTACAGTTCCGATGCAGGGTTTAGGTGTATTCCTAAATTAATTAAAAGACATTTTTTCTCCATCTGAAAGAGGTGTGGTGGATTTTGTTAATTTTCCTTTGTTTTTTCTTGTAAAATCCCTTCTCTGATTAAATGTTTATTTTAGGAAAAGCTATTCTCTGTCCTTCATACATAACATAAAGCTGACTCCTTTCTCACAGTGTGGAAACTTACTTAAATATGATGAATTCTGTGAACTTCAGGGTTTTTTTATTTTGCTAATCATGCCTTTCCAGCCTTGGTATGGTTTTACTTGATCAACTTTTACTTGATTTGTTTAGTCCAGCAATGTGTTTTAACCTATCCACTTTAAAAAAACATTATGAGATGTACTCATTACTATGAAGAAGCTGCATTTATTGCATGATGGTAAACTATCTTGAAGAAGAAGCCTGTTCTTAAAACTGATTTAATTAAAAAAAAAAAAATCAATACAAAGAAATGGCTTAAAATAGAGAAATCCTATTGTAAGTGTGGATTTTGTGGGCCTAATCCTGCAATCCTGTGCCTGCTTAGCCTCAGTTTAACATACCTAATTTACATGCTTGTTTGTAAGCAAAAGATTAATTTTCAGATTTGAAACTTGAACAGAAAGAGAGCATTTCCCCTTTGATGATTTGAGTTATTTCTGACATATATTTTTCTGCTGTCTGGAGTTGCCCTAAAATAATTCCAAACACATCTCTATCTTTGAAGATTACAAATTATGTTGTAATAGTAGTGTAAACCATTACAAATGTGCCTTTCTTCCTTGTCTGCAGTGAGTGTGCAATCTGTGTGTGGTTAGAGTGGGAGGGAGTGGTTAAGAAAGAAGAAAAACTACAATTAAAATGTGATGTATTAATGCAGTTTGCCCAATAGGCATAACTTGGCAAATCAAAACGGTGCATGCTGAGACTTGAATTTCTTTTTTTAACAATGTACACTTATATATTACATGAAGATCTAGCCACAGTATTTCACAAGAACAGTGTGCAGGTACTGTGTTTTTTCTTTTATTGTATCCATTTTAAAGGGCTATATTTGAAACAATGAAGGGGTATGCGTGTGTTTGTTCTGTGGTGTTTGGGCCTTTTATTGCCTTTGGTTTATTTCTCTCCCGCAGCAGAGTTAACAACACCAGCTCTAAAAAAGTGACCTAAAATTATTCTAACCTACAAAAAATGGATCAAATAATGATGTGAGCTGTAAAACGAAAGGGAGGAAATGAGTGAGTGTCAGTAGTAGCTCTTTTTTTTATTGTTTTAAATTGCATTCACAAATTGTTCCCAAAATATTCAACGGTGACATTTTTCAGAATGATGATGAGGAGCCAAAGCTAAAAATGACTGTTGAGCCTCTCCTTGCCCTGCATCCACAATTACTACTGTCTAATTAATTGGTCTTTAATAGGCTGTTGTGATTTCAGATACATATTCTAGAATGTCCCACTTTGCATCAAAGATTTGTGTCTCTTTCAAGGTATTTAAAAGGCATGTAATTATGAAGAAACAACAGCAATAGGAGATGCAGCTAATAAAGGTTGGTATATTAATAGCAAAGGTTTCCTGACTCAGCAGTTTTTAACCCCTTCCTCTCTAGAATTATTAAAGAGATATACTACACATCTCTTAGTTCTTATCCCTGGTTTATTTGTTGGAATTCTGGGCCGTACAGTTTTGGAAGGCAAAATAACTGGTCTGTGATTCACAAGTTATTTCACAGGCAGTTTCCATTTTGCCACGTGTTTTATTTGATGTGTTTTTATGTGGGCACTGAGAAGCTGTGGCATTTTCCGTGTGTCACACCCAGCTTTACCTGTTATCTTTCCTGACCCAGATGATACAATTCCATGCCTTTTGTCTGTGTATGGCTAAGATTAGGGCAGGGCTGTGAGCAAGGCAGCTGAAGGTGTGTTTAGGTAACACTGTGTGACTGGGACACTTAAGGAGGTGAACGGGGGTTTCAGCAGGAGGGAATGGGTCTCTTTGGGAATGCTCGTCCACTACTGGCAACCTGGGCCCCCAGATCAGAAGAGCTTTATAAGGGGTGGAACTGCCACATCTTCCACAGAGGCACAGCCTTGCAGACATTATGACATCATATATACTGTCTTGAATTGCTTCTGAAGAACACCCTAGAAAGAGATCCCTGTGCCACGGTGTTCGCACATTTGTGTTATGATCCCTTAAGGGACTTCTGGTACAGCAAACGTGGCCTTACTTGGGGCACTCCTGGGAAAAATACCAGTCTCAAATCTGTGGGACATTCTTCTTGCACTTCTTCTGCCCCAGCTCAATATTCCTTGTGCCCTGCTCTGTTTATAAGGGTCTTCTTTGAATGCAAATATTTCCCAGAGGTTGTCATAACACAGCTTGTGAACCTGGACAAAAGTCTTCCCCAGTGCCAGCTGGTGAATATACTAACACCTTTGCTTCCATGGGTTTGGACTGAGGAGTTAAGGAGATGCAAGGACTGCTTCTTCTAGTTGCAGATCCTGGGACATGAGCTGAAATTGCTGTCCCCTGCATTTCCCTGGCATGTGAACCTCTCCTCACTGGGAATCAGAGCTCACTGTTACCATTTGGTAAGTAGAAGAATGGGAACTTCATTGGTTTGTGTGCTTTTAGGAAAAGAGTTTTCATGTGAGTCTAGGAGACAGATGCAAAGAAAGTTCTAAATTTTCTGACTCTTGTAAAAGAATGAAACAAATCTTTGCTATTGTATAAACCAAGACACCTTGGCTTGTTAGCACTTGGAGATGGTAAATAGACAGTGGACCTAGAAGAAGCTGCACTCGGGGTCTCAGTATGGAGGTAGCAAGGCCGTGTCAGCTCGGGCATTGACCAGCCTGCTCTAGTGGAAGGTGTCCCTGCCCATACCACGGAGGTTGGAACAAGTTGATCTTTAAGGTCCATTCCAACCCAAACTATTGTATGAACTCCACTGGTCCCCCAGCAGCCAATGACCATGAAGCCCCGCTCCTGCTGCCTCACCATAGCTGAGTAAAATAACAGCAACAAATCAGTGCTATCTGAATGGGTTACAAAATTTTTAAAAAGCCAAGTTTGTCTCACAAGAAGTGTTTCAGTTGATACAGTGGAGCATATGAAACTGTGAAGACAATATTATACAAGAGTTTGGACTGGAAGATCAGAAGTATGTTCCCTTGACACTGGATTGCATAAAGAACAGTATGAGGATATATTGGTGCATGGGCACCGCTGTCATCACCCCCAGTAAGACTCCGTCTCCCAAGGACTGACCTCTCTTGGGTTGGGTTCTCGGCGCACTTTGGCATGTGGGTATTAGTGTGTGTATAACTTACCAAGAGTTGCTTAGTGCATGGGAAGTGCTAGGAATTACCAGCTTTTCCATTTTTCTCCTTCAAAGACTATCAGTCTCTTCCCATTCTGTCCTTCCTGTTGTTTGGTGTCAGTGTGTGGCACAAGGCTGTAACAAGTCAAGTCACAAAGTGTCCTCTGGTCATCTAGAAGCCACCTGAGGAAGGATTCTGGAATAACTTTTAACCAGGTGCTGGAAGCTTAAGCCCCTGACAAACTGCCTTTCCTGACTCTGTCAAAAGACCTTTTTAGCTATTGACCTGCAAAGAATCCCTCCATTGTCAGTATCTTCTGGCTTGGCAAATTACCTAAGAGCCTCTCAAGAAAACTTACATGCTATAGTGACTTTCAAGCTTGCCTACATCCCAGATGGAGATCAACCCAGGCACTGACCAGAAATTGCTGTGGTCAGAACAAGACAGGGCTGCCCCATGAGAGAAGGGGAATGGGAGGACATCCTTCTGCTCCTTGCCTGGGGAGGTGTTTCTAACACAAGCTTCAGAAGGTGATCAAGACATTTTCCACAAGGCACATCTATAGAAAATTCAATGGAATGCCAGCTTCCCTCCCTTGGATGTCTGGATTCAGTGGGATACCTGCCTCCCAGGTCCTTCTGGTGGCAATTAAATCTATTCTTTGCCCTTTTCTAGAAGTATTTCAAAAAGCTGCCAGGTCCAGAAGTTTAAGAAATGCTCAGGATTGACGAGGTTGGAGTTACCACTACTAAGCCCTGGAGCACAGCTTGGGTGAGTGGCTTAGGTAGAACCAGGAGGAGTATCCAAAGGCAAGACAGTGCCAGACCAGTTGGTAAGAGAGTTCTTAAATACTCAGGGATTACTTCCTCCCTTTTCATTCCTGTGCCTAGGGTGTGCACCAGGGATGGATGGCCTGGTGTGCCAGCCTGAGAGGGCTGAAAGGAAACCAGCTCCATAGGAACGATAAAGCGTCCCATGTTCACGGGGAGATGGGGTGTGACAACCTCCCCTGCCCAGATTTTCTGCACAATTTGTGGGCACTGGGGAGTAGAAGTCTACAGCATTTGGCTTTTCCCTCTAAAGACACTTGTGAGAATACTTTTTGGTTATCTTGCCTCACCACAGACACGAATTGAAGATTATAAATAAGGCAGATACATATTTCTTTTAAAATAATGTTTAAAAGAATAGCAAGAAGGTAAAGTGTACATGATTTTTCTGGTGCAACACTAATTATTAAAATGTTGGAAATTCCCTTTGGAAAAGCATAAGAGCTAGCCTGGTTTTTTCCTCTCATCAATTCTCCTCACTCTGTAGGGAGCCTGCCAGAATGAAATCAGTCTGGTGATAAACTCCTTCTTCAGAGGTAGCCTGAAACACAGGTATGAGTCTGGTTATCATGGCAGGAGATGGGTTGACGGCTGGGTGGGACAGAGTTGGGGTTGGTTCATGACTTTCCTGTGCTGACAGCCCCAGGAGTAAGGGATGAAGCTCTGCTGGGCCATGTGTGCCTGTCAGGGACTGAGGCACTGCTCAGCACCTTGACCTCTTACAGTGTGTTGGCATCACTGCACCCAGAGGAAAAAAGGAAAGAAGTTGTTTAAGAATAAAATGACAAAACCATGCATATGTGTACAGTTCTGATTGGCACCTCAGGTGTCAGCCACAGCCAGCACCCACGTAGGTTTTTCCTTGTTAAATTACATCTCCATAATTGACTCTTCTGTCTGAACAGGGACACCAAATAAATGGGAGGAAGAGAAGGGGAAAAAGTGGGCAGTCTGGAAACGGCTTTCACCTTTCAGGCAGGCAGCTCTCTGCATGATGCTCAGGGGGTGAGACAGGCTGTGGTTGTGCTCCATGTGAAACGCTGCCATGTGCCGCATGGCAACTGGACAGAGTCAGCAGCTAAAAATAACGGTGAGCCAGGTGAGACACATGCCTGAAACAGGGCACGCTGGAAGGGGTTTGGCAGCGTGTAGGAAGGTGCAGTTGCTGCTGCACAGGTTTTTGTGCCTCACAGTGATTTCTGGAGCAAGACTGTAAGCTAAAGTGTGGAAAAGCTTAAGGCGCAATCAGGAATGCAGGATACTTTAGCCCCAAGAGAATGAAGTTGCTTATATGTTGCCTTGCTTACTGGGAGAGATCTGCCTGTTGGTGCTCTCCACAGTTCTTGTGCTTTTTAAGATTAAATTATCCATTTCTTACAATTTGAAAACACTTTGGAAGTGATGACTGGGATTGACGTATAGGTTTTGGTTTTCAGTATCTCTGTAATAAGTGCTGAAGAATTAGGAGATTAAAAAAATTTGCACAATAAAAGTTCAGTAAAAGTGAATAAAGCACGTTTCTCTAAGTAAGATGTCTTTAGCTTCTATTATTATCAGGATATCTCAAGTGTCATCCTTTACTAGTATCTTCACCAAAAAGGTTGAACATCTTTTTTTCCGAGGCTACTTTGAGGAGAGGAAGTAGATAGAGTAGAGTTTTAAGCTGGAACACCCCCTTGCCCTCCCTCCCCTGATAATTTTTAGCATTTGTTATATGTAAGATTGTTGATCCCAGATCTTCTTGACTACTGCTTTCTTCTTATGTCCCTTTAGCTTTAAGCTGAATAAAGATGTCTGTGCCCAGCCTGACAATACCAATGATAGATTATTTTAGGAAAATTTAAGTAAAAACAGGCTGGTTGACTTCTGAAAGGAGGAGAAGCACTGAAGAAAAATACTTGCTAGGATGGAACTTACTCTAGCTGCCCACAAATGAGAGAAAATTGGCATAGCTCACAGAAAACGTTTTTAATGTTCCAGTTAAAACTTGAAGTGATCTGTCAGCTGTAGCAAATATTTGTTCTGGCTTTTGCAGGTATCTGTCAGTGCTGGCTGGGTCTGCCTGTATGTGCAAGTGCTGAAGGGTGGCCTTTCCTTTCTGTCTGAGGGCACTTACAGTAGGGTGGGAAGGAAGGACCTGCTTTGGAGCAGCATGGAAATAAGTGGCAAAAGTTTATGGAAAGTGTTTCATTGCTCAACAGAGTTAGGGCCAAAATAAAAGGTGTTGCATATAGCGGAAACATTTGAATGCTGTTTCCTATGTAATTTATTATTTGTTTTGTCCTTTATCAACGAGCAGTTTGATTCCCTATCCTCCTATTCAATAACCAATGAAGATTTTGCTTGCTTTCCCCTTTCTGTGTCGTCTGTGAGACAATCAGGTTTTTTGCCCTTGAATACAGATTGCCCATGAATTCAGATTTGCACATGAATACAGATTGATTTCAGAGGTACATGCCTCTGAATAAGATATGCAAAAAAGTAGTATCAGTAGAAGGGCCAAGGCTGAAAGATGGTTTATTTGATTTATAGAGTGATAAACCGATAAACTGGTAAGTGTATTGCTAACTGAATCCAGTGGCATTTGCCACGGTGATTATTATGCAGTTAACTGCTTCATCCAAGCTCCACTGTCAGTCAGCACTGTCATTAAAAATTAACGTGGTGGCTACACTCTCAGAACTACCCCTGCTAAGTGTCCTCCTGATTGTTTCTCTGACAGGGAAGAAGAAGCGTGCAGATAAGATTATCTTTTATCTAATAGGTCATTTGCCTCTTGCTCTGAAGAAAATGACTCATTAGGTAGAAGTAGTGCTCTACATTTTCACAAAGTAGAAGGTAATTACGGGATGCGAAGGCTGATTAGAAAGCAGAAGAATTCTTTCTGTTACACATTTATTATTTCTGGTGGAACTTCAAGACAAACAGGTCAGTAAGCCAAAAACTTCCGAATTCTGCCACTTAGGTATTGAGTAAAACTGATGGTCATAAAGCACCTGATATTTTTTAATTAAAATGATATTTTTAATTAAAGTTAATAATTGTACACATCAAGATGCCATGTTATTTCGGATGCATTTGTAGAACAAAAACTGTTCGAGCTCAAAATAAAAAAGATTTTTTGAACAAAAATGCCCTTTTTTTTGTCTTACCTGAAATCACATTGGAGAACTCTGAGTAGGTCTTTAACAAAGAAAGTTGCCTAAATTCAGCAACTTGCAAAAAAGGAGAATATATATTCAGTCTCATCTCCAAAACCGCAAAGGCCCAACAGTTATTGTGAGTCTCTGTTTTCTGCCTCCTGATTTAGGTGAGTGGAGCACAGCTCAGAGGTTGGGAGAGACGTGCTCTGCAGTCCTTGTTTAGTGTGACAGATTTTGGCCAACACATGCAGCTGAAACTTGGCAGTCTAGGTAGCCTGCAAAGTTAAATTCTGCATAGACATGTTTACCTTTTTGTTAGTTACAAAACATGTTTGAGGGATTACATCAAATACTGTGCTCTGATAACTGGAGCTGTAGCCTTGCCAATTTGGAAACTTAAATGGCTGATGGTTTACACATCAAATTTGTACTGCAGTACAAAACTGCAGAGGGTATTAAACTCTCCCTGTAGCTCTGATGCCTTGTAGAGGCTGCCCTGGAACAGAGGCTGGACAGAGTGACAGGATAAAGGGCAGGGATTTATTGAAAGGCCTTCACAGGGTACACCTTGGGCAGCGCAGGAGTCTTGCAGAGACTACACCCAAGAGGGACGACAGTCACACGTTTTTTGGACAGATAAAAGAAATGTCTATTTGCATATCAGAGGTTAATTGTCCAATTACAGCTTCAGGCAGTTCAGTCCCACTCTCTTCATTTGCTCCCCCCTAACTCACTTTTGTTTACATTTCTCAGGGCCTGAGACAGTGAGGTGTCCTTGATTCTCAGGCCTAGAGAGGAATTGTTGTGTCTGACCAAAATGGGAAAAGCAGTTGCTAACACTCTATATGGAGCTCAGAGTTATACGCTAAAGAATTGCAGGATTACAGATATATGAAAATATAAAAGCAAAAATCCTAAGGCATCAGCTCATCTCTGTCTTAGTCCATGTCCTTAATAGATGCCAGTTCAAAAAGGTCAGATATGCTGTGTACTTCTAGAAGTTTTAATAATTATTCCTATAGCTGCTGGTTTATTTGAGATTATAGCACTCTGACCTCCTGTTGTATGTATTTATCTGAAATAGTATGTGCTTCAAAAATGGATTAGGTGACTTTTCATAATTGTTTAGCTTCTATGAATTCCTTCCAAATCCACCAAACTTTCCTAATGTGCCATACTTGTACAGATGTCTCTTTCTGGATCCATACTCTTCATTCTTGGAAGGATAGAATTAGAAAAAATAAAAAAAAAGCAACCTGTGCAGAAGTGGATTGGTTTCTGTAATATCTGTTGTCTTCCTAATTAATCTAAGATTTCTGAGCTACAAATCTATTCAGGCTACTACTCTGAGAAGTGGTGACATAATGATTTGATATGTGAGGGTGTAAAGTGCTGACAGTCAAAGACATAAATTCTTCTTTTATAAACTTCAGTGATTCACTTGTTAAATAATTTATTTCCTTGTAGCACCAAGTCACACTATAATGCAGTAGTCGTTGGACAGAGACCTGTTAAGCTACTTTCATAGTTAGACTATTACCAACACTTACTGTTTGAATATTGCAAAAGCAGTGTCTTTGAAAAAACACAGGTTTTACTTTCTAGTAAAAGGATTTGATAGAATCCTTTTACGGACCTTTTGTGTGTAATGTATTCCTAAGTTATTGTATAGTTGATTTTTAACCAATTACCAATTACCAGTTTCAAAACACCCTGTCATAGTACAGGTAACATTTCATATGTAGTTGCACACTGTAAAACATTTATAATCTCTACTTTTTTCCATTAGATTTTAGTGAAAGAATTATATAGGAATTGGACAACCCTAATTATCAACCCTTTTATGTGCAAAAAATAAATGAGATTTTTGTAGCTGGGAGAAAAAAATTTCAAAGGCTCGATAGAATAAATAAGATTGTTAAAATCAAGACTTCCAAACCTTAGAACTAGAATCAACTTAAGTCAATTTTGGAAATGTTTAATTGTTGTCAGTACTTTACTGAAGAGAATTTATTTGGAGCCAGTTAATACTTGGCTTACAAGCCACTATATTGTCTAAGGAGTCCTTCCCTACACACTACATCATCACTGCAGCCTCTCTTCTCTTAGCCTAATGCTGTCTTTTAAGCACTGCTGCTAAAGGATTTGTACCTTGTTATCTAAAAATGCTGGTTCCATTGGTTGATATGGACAGCAAGCTGGCTATCGTGAAGATACACAGATCCTCCAAGTTTTGTGATATTGGCAGCTGCATGAAAGAAACTCAATGCCTTGCCAGGCAGAGTGGCTTTAATATGAATTTGTGCTTTTTTGTAAATCAGATGATAAACATGAGAGAGGGAATTACGAAGCCTTGCAGTTTGCAGCCAACCTGACAGGCAAAGCTAGAGAAAACCAAGTATGGCTTGCTCCCTGTTTTGGTTTATTTCAGTACGTGGTGCTGTACTACCACCACTCTGTGCAGGAGCAGGGCTTAGGGTTATGTCTGAAATGTCCTAACACAGCTCTGTCATTCTTCGTAATGGTTTTTCCTAATAGAGCAGAACCAAAAATTGCTTACCCTTTTCTAAACAGCAAAGGTCAAAAGTAGATGACACTACAATGTGCTCATATTTTTGTCCTCAGATTTGTGTTGTCCTGAAAAATTATGATATATTACATTTATGATCATGTGTGAGTTTGTATGAGTCGTCATGTCTAAGTTTTGCAGAGCTTAAAAGAAGCACAGATATTGGAATGGTGTTTTCTGGTGACCTTTCACTGCCTTTATGTCTCTGAACCTTATTCTGTTTGAAAAATGTAGCAAGAAGACATTTTTGTATACATGGATGCTCTAAATATTTGTTAATTGAAGGGTTTTGGAATTTCTGATCTGCAGAACACTTGTTGGTGGCCTTAAGACAGCTGGCTGATCATGTTGAGCAGGCACGGCTCCAGACACTTCATGCTTACAGGATGGTATCTCATCCAGTTCTGCAGGGTAGACAGGAATCTTGTGTGACTGTAAATGGAAGTAGGGAATTTTGTATATTCACTGTGATACAACCACATCATAACAGCACTTGAGAACTTCCATTCTAATATTAAATACAGGTAATGCTCCCTGTAATGAAATTATAGCCACCCAGGTCTTCTCTCTCAATTAAAAAAAAATGCAATTAAACCATTACTTTTATATGATTTTATTCGCTCCTTTTCATATTCACTCTACTCTCAGGATTTTTGGGGGTTTTTGTGTGTTTGTTAGACTTCATCTTCTTCAGTGGTATGACATGGCATTGGGGTGGTCTGATACACGAGATATATTTTAAATAGACTTTTCCCTTAGCCTAAGTATTGATGATTTTATTATATAAGAAAAACTCCATTTGTCTTTACTGTCATGATTTTGGGTGTAGCCATGTCTGAATGATGTCCACTTTTTAAACACCTTTTCAGGCTTGAAAATTGCTGACAGTACACCCCCTGAAATTTCTGTGGGCTAGCCCGTTATTTCTGAACCCTTCACTGCAGAAAGAACAAGGAACTGGGAAAATGACTCTAGGGGGCCTACTCCTGAGAGGAGGTCAAACACCACTGTTAGAAGGAACTAGAAGAATTGTTTTGCACCAGTTTTGCAAAACAGGGCTCCAGGTAGGGATGCTTTCTGTGGGGGAAGATGGGTCTATGTCCTTCTGACCCTGAGCTCTAGTCCTTCAAGTTCACAAAGAAGGAAGGCTCTCTCTGACAAGCTTCCTTTAAATAAAGGGTTAAAAATTAGAGAATTGCACTGAGAAGAGTTGTAAATGAAAATGGATTTCAGTACTTCAGTGCAATCTCATGTACCACAGCTCTTTATAGATTTTAGCTTATTAAGCAAAAACCAAAAGCAGATTGTTTAAGTCTTGGACACACCTCAAGATCAGCATCCCTCAGTATGAATTCTTGGGAGAAAGATGACAAGCTGTCAGCACTGGCTAAAAATTGTTACTTTTCAAAAGATACACGAGTGAAGGATGTGACTAAGTAGCTGAGACTTCCAGGAAAGAGAGAGTCAAGAAATTAATCAGCAAACATGAAGGAAGAATATCTAAAATGTCAAAGACCAGACATCTGTTAAGAGATTCAGATTGTTTTCTTGTCTTCCATTTCCACCAATACTCTCCTTTCTCAGGCTACTATGTGTTCTGCTTTTGGGAATGTAGTGATTAGAAGTATCTGACTATTCACGAACTTTGATTCAGAAGTGAGGAGAGAAAAAAAAATATGCCATGAAATAAATTACGATGCTTATTAGTGTAAACATACTGTAATATATTAAACTTTTTCACTCTCTGTTTCCAGTTGTCTTCTTTTTTTCTTTCTTTTTTTTAATAGGTTATCTGATACACCCTTATGTAAAAGATTAACAGAATTTTTACTGGTTACTTGAACATATTCCTGTTCATTTTTTACTTTACGTGTAAAGCAAACTTTTAGACTTTATACCAATGATCTTAATTTCAACAAGGGGTTGAACACATGTTTATTGCCTCTGATTCTAAGATACTTGAAAATAATCTTTGTAGGCAGACGTGTCTGTAATTTATACTATTGAGAGCTACTCAATACTAGTCCTCAAATAATAGAATTTAGAGCAGCAATTAAGAGGCAGGATGTTGCATCAGCCAACGTTTTATGCAACCACAAATTAAAATCATTCGAAATGGTTTGAAAATTAGAGCTGCTTGCACTCTCTGAAGACTTGAAATACAGGAAAAGTGCTGAGAAAACAGATGTGGTATTTATTTTAAGTAGGGAAGAGGAAGAAGGGAAAGAGGAAAAGTACAGATAGATGGGCGCTTGTAGACCATCTATAGTTGTAGTCAACTATCTCCAATTTCCAGATAAATTCTGGAAAAAAAATTCTAAATACATTTAAGTACTTGAAAGATCAAAATGAGATTAATTATAATCAACAAGTTGTGTTGAGCCAATATTCTTTCTTTCCTTGTTAGGATAACGTCATTTGAACAGAGAGGAAGCAGTAAGTTTAATCTGCCTTGGTGTTATTAGGGCTTTTGATGATGTTATTTATGACAGGCTTGTACAGTAAGACAAATATGGCCAAGGCAATGTGTAACTAGCTGGGTGCATGACCTAGAATTCAGATTTCAAACAAACTTGTCACTGAGAGCAGTGTCAAAGACATAGAAAATACATTTTGGAAGGGCGTGTTTTGTGTCCCATGCCAACCCATGGATTGCCCATGTGATGGAGAGTGTGCCATGGAACTGTCAGGAGTACGATGCATGCTGAAGGATAAATACTGCAAATAACCTCGATGAGCTAAGGTAGTTCTGGGAGCAGAAGGAAAATAAGCATTTCAATAGGAAGATGTGAAAGATCTGCACCTGGTAGGAGTGAGCCAATACAAAGCAAAATACAGACTTGTGAGTGTGACTGTGAAGCAGACAATGAATAAACATTGACCTTTTCTGTGCCATCTCTTTCTGTGCTTTTCCCATTACAATACATGTGGACAGCATATTTTCTTCTGTCCTTTATGGCCTTTGCCTGTTGGATCTGAAAGGTGCTATTGGGCCATTTTATTATGTCTCCAATAGCCTCCTAGCAACAGTATTTTCATATTGTTACCACACCTTTTTATTTTAATCTTTATCTTTGCTGCAACATAGACATAGCAAGAATAGATTTAGCAAAGCTGCACTAATCTATTTGCTGATTGTTTGAAGTCGAGAGTTAAAGAGAGCATTTCTTTGATTTTAATGATTATTTAAAGAATTAACTAGTAACTCCTGGTTATGTTTAGCTTATGCTTTGTCCCCAAGAACTGATCACTCATCTTAAAATCAGTGGTTTCCTTGTGACAAGCAATTATGATATAATTTGATTCCTTACATACAAATAAAATATTTTCTTGCTCTGTAATGATGGTAAGAAGCTAAAGGTTTGATTTTATCAGAGTTTTGAAGGTTTTAGCAAGACACTTGCATTGTTTTTGACATTCCTGTAAGCCTCTTGCAAATTTCTTGTTATGCAGGGAACAATTTCCATTATCTAATTTGTGATTTTGTTCAAGGGTGAAATAAGGAAGCAGACTTGGGTTTTCATTTTGTTTTGGCTTTTTTTTTTTTTAATTCTCTCACACCATATGTTTAAAATATTTTTGCAAGAAAAAATATAATTCTGTGCAAGTAATCTTTGCTGAGAGCTTTCGCTGGCTGAGAACCAGCAATACTGGCAGAATCAGTGTTTGCCACTTAATTCTTTCAGTTCATCTGAGTAAGAGGGTAAGTTCCTCATAGATGTGAATTTGCTGATTGTGAGCTGCCTCAAAATACTGAAAGAAAATACTGCAAAGACCGGTCACAAGAACCATAATGAAATGAGTTCTTACTGAAACAAATGAGTTCTTATTGACTGAGCATCATTTGTGCTTTCAGAGATTTGAGTTATGCAAACTAGATTCTTTACAAGGGGCGCTTGTTTGTCTGGAAATTAAAAGTGAAAATAAAACACATAACAAATGTAAGAGAACAAATATAACCACCATAACAGCCTCAATTTATGAGGAGCAGGAATTTTCCAAAGATGTTTGTTGTCTCTGTCAGCTTTCACTAGTACAGAAGTTTCAAATCAAAATTATTACATTCTCTCAAGGAACAGTACTTAGCATTATTATTATTATTTACTTTATTGCTGGCAAGAGTGCTTATACAGTAAGAAAGATTAGGCTAACCAAACAGTTCAACTTGGGATAATCAAGTAGCCTGCTGTGGATTGGATTGGGATTATATAGACATTTTCAAGACTAGAATACATGTGGGAGGTGTGGGAGGTGTAGGAGGTGCTCACTCTTTCTCCAACAGCACTCATTTTACTTATTTTGGCTGCACTTTCCTAGGAAGCCACTGTTGTATTTGTTCTCTTTGCTGTCATGGAGGGAAAACCAACATTTTACTGTGCTGGAAACATTTCACTGGTTCAGTGGAGGCCTCAGAGGAGGAAAAATGCAAGTAACCCTCTTCCAGGGCATGCTTCTGTATAAAGTCATACACCTCTCTTATTGGCAATCTCGTGGATTTTTTTTTTTAACTTGTAAGTTGCAATATCTATTACCACTTATAGACAAAAATAAAACACGTCATATAGAACTTGCTTTAGTTTATTAATGAAGAGTAAGACTAATAAGTGGCATTTTAAGTGCTGCAGAACAACTCTCTTACACCTGTAATGCCATCACTTTCCTTTTTGTATCTATAAGCCTACACAACCTGCTTTTGTAAAAAGAGTTTTTGTACAAAAAATTGATGACTTCTGTTGTGGTCTGTACATTGAGTGCAGTGATGAACATGGCACATGGTGGAATTCTGGCCTTAAAAACTGTTGCTTATTTTGATATGCCATACCAATTACTACCTCATATAAAAATCACAGAGAAAATTCCATGTAGAAGTGAAACAGCAAGGTACACCAGTCAAGTGCAGTGTGGGATCCTCTTGTAAGGATTTAAGTCTAAACAATTCCTTTTTCTCCCCCTGGTCCTTGTTTCACTTTGCATTTTCTTCTGCTTTTTGAAGAAAATAAAGGACTTCAGATCATGAAGGACCATCAAATAAACATAAGCATTTAGTAAGATGATGTCATCCTCATATTTTATGGATCCGTGGAGAGCTGAATTGAAACACTAAGGAAGAAAAGGAAAATATTCATTACTTCTGTATCTGACATTAGCTATTCTTACCACATCGCAGTATCACTTTTTAGTTCACTCATATGAAAGAGATGCTGTAAAAAAAAATTGAAACATCTCAGAAAAAAACCACAGGAAGGAAATACAAATGTTATCCTCAGTATTGATTCTATTCATCCTAGAGGCAGACCTTTGTGTGATGCTGCAGGCTGAGGGAGAACTCCGGTTCTCCAGGTCTGGTGCATGCAGGAGCTAGAGGTGGAAGGTGAATATCAGATAGGCAGAGGAAGGGAAGGAGCCTTCCGGAGCTTTGCTGAAGTCTACTGAAGAATTGGAGCATTATGCTGGTTAGTGTGGTGGTTTAGTGTAGGAAGATAGTGCAGATAAAGGAACTAATTTTTTTTTAGAAATCAGAGTGTGAGGTCCTTTTAATCTGTTTAATGAAAGAGTTTATCTTCTTATTCTATAATAAGATAATTATGGAATAATAATTATTCTATAATTATTATAGAATAATAATTATATTATTATTCTATAATATAATTAGGGCATTATATTGGGGCCGGGAATATGTAAACGTGCAACCAGCGAATGGGAAAACCTTGCCTCTGGCTCCTGCTCCACGAGAGGGAGCCAGAACTGTCTTTAAATGCCAGCAGAAAACGCTGCGAAAAATGCAGCCTAAGCTCGAACCGAGGCGCTGCCGTTGCCTCGTGGTGGCTGTGCAAAGGCACGAGTGTCTCATTTTGGCAAAGGATGCAGACCCTTATCTGCATCTGGAGTTTATTATTCTGCTTAGCTGAGGTAATAAATGCAGGAGGAAACTGGGGGGTGAAACTGGAATTAAAACATGCAACGCCTGGCAGTGCAATAGAAAGTAAGAATACTTTTTGGATCATTGAGTTGCATGTGAAAAGATGTACTTCCTACTCACTTAAACACTAACAGAACAACAAAGCCTCTAATTAGAATCATTCTAGGAATACATGTGCTACATGGAAAAAACCCAGACTTATAAAGTGAGATAGTGGATGATAATGGACTTTAAAACAACTTGGAGTTTTGAAATTGACTGCAATAAAAGTTAACTGATCTGAAATAAGAGTCAGTGATACTAAAAAATACTACTGCTAAAAAAACTTCCTTTGGCAAGTCAGTGTCCCTTAAGGAGGCCAGCTGGAACTGCTGGTTGAACATCTGAAGCTTAAGCTGAATCCCATGCTGTAGTGTGGAGCTAACTGAGCAAGGCTGTACACTGATGGGTGTCTGTGAAGATGCCTTTCCAGGAAGGTTTCTGGATCAACAAGTGTCCAAAATCTGAGGCAGAGGCCTGCAAGCAGGAAAGCCTGTGAGTACATAAAGAAAATGAAACATTTTGGAAAACTTTTAAGTGAACAAGATATAAAAATGCCATAGTTTTAAAGTCAACAATATCAGACAAATGCAGTCTAATTTTTTGCAGGGAAAACTATTGTTTATTGCATCACTGGATTTTACAAAGTGAAAAACCACTGTTCTTCAGGCATAAGGTAGAAGAATTTCAGGATTTGACAGGTAGTGTGTGTGAAAGAGAGGCAAAACCCTTCAATTACAGAATCACAGAATGGGTCAGGTTGGAAGGGACCACAGTGGGTCATCTGTTCAAACCTCCCTGGTCAAGCAGGGTCATCCCAGAGCACATGGCACAGGATGGTGTCCAGACAGTTTTTTAATATCTTCAGTGAGAGAGACTCCACAGCCTCTCTGGGTAAGGTGTTCCAGTGGTTGGTCACCTGTACAGTAGAGAAGTTCTTGCTCACATTCAGCTGGAACTTCCTGTGCCTCAGTTTCTGCCCATTGCCTCTTGTCCTGTTGCTTGGCACCACTGAGAGGAGCCTGGATCCGTCCTTTTGGCACCCTCCCTTCAGATATGGACAGACATGGATAAGGTCCCCTCACACAGCTGGCCACTGGGATCCACCATGTGTGTCCAGTCAGTCTTGTTGGCCTGAGCCCGGTCCGATGGACCCGATTGCCAGAGCTGAGGGGCATGAATAGTTGGTTAAAAGAGTGAATGAAACATTTTGTCTTAAAGCAGGGAATATGTTCTGGTTTGTGAGGTATGGTTTTTATTTATTTGTAGAGGGGTGTGAATGTGTGTGGATGTACAAACACTTGCTGCATCACACCCCAGGGTGGAGTTGTTAGTGTGTCTTCCTCGTATTTGTGCAGTAGTGGGGGTTGTGGGAGAAGGGTGAAGCACCAGGCAGTATCTTGCTTGTTTGACTCCTGAAAACATCACGTGACATATGTAAAACTGACCTAATCATAACCAGAACCTGAATTTGGTGACTTTGGTTTTGCCAAGGCCAAAAAGCTTTTCTTGTTTGAAGGCTTGTCATAATGTACATTACCGCTGACCTTTCCCCCACTTTGCCCTTTGGTCTGCTAGAAGCAGCCAAATACTGAAACACGATGCCCATGAGGATTATGCAAACAAAGGGAGTATTTACATATAGAGAATAATATTGACATTTGCATGTGCCTTACAGTGTCCCCTCAAATTACAGTGAGCAGGCTTCTTTGGTAGATTTGCATGCTGTATGAATTGTGACTGATTCTTAAAAATACAAAGTGCATTACTAGTAAGCTCAGACACCAAGTAATGTGTGGCTAAAATTTATAGTCAACTTATGGTTGACAGCTAATGCTAACAACTAGAAGACCGTATAGAACCAAAATGCATTTAAAGTATCTCATGCCCAGCAATTGGAAGTGCACTCCAGTTTTTCTTCAACCAGCTTGTTTCATTGAAAACAGCCCTTAGGAGTCATTTATCCTCTTTTTAATGTTAGCAATCATATGACAAAATAGTTGCCTGGGAAGAAATATCTATGAGAATCATCTTAGCAAGTGCCTTAATTTTTAGGTAAAAATAACTTTCTGTCTGACAAGGGAAGAAATACTTACGAAATACCAATATGGGATTTTTCTTTTAAGATTGCTGTTATATAAATATTGCAAAATTGTAAAGCAAACACTTCCAATGAGAAATAGCTTTCTCTCATTTGTTCTCCTTTCTTTTTTTTTTTTTTTTTTTTTTTAAGTTCATTTAAAAAAAGGGCAAAAAACCCCTTATGAAGTCAAGGGTTAGCAAATATACTGGTACACTTACTGATTTCTTTTTTTTTTTAAAGTGACAAAGGCAAAACAGAGGCTGTGCTGACCTTTACAAAAGAACAGATCCATTGGGAAAGAAGGTTTCTTCCTGACAGACAGGAAGCTATACAATTCAACCATTAAAGGTAGTGAAGGAGGATGTTCAAGTCACCTGTTATCCCACTGAGTCAAATGCAACCTCAGGCTTTTGTTTCTCTAAGGCTAAAAGTGTACTTACACAGAACATCTTGTTTACATAAACTATAAAATACTCTAATGCACTCAGTTTAATCAAATAAGCTAGCTATCTGTTAGTGTTTCAAGGTAATCTTTTTAAAATATTTATTGTTTTGCTTTCAGTATTTATTTTTCTCACTGTACACATAATCCCAAATTTCACATTCAGATTATTATACTACATAATTCTCCATGTTTTCTCTATATTACAAGGCTCTCTGTTAATCAGTTGCTTATGCAAAATGCATAAGTTCCCAATGCATATCTGGATATAAAAAACTAGTTATAGATAATCAGTATTTACTAAAGCAATGAGTGAAAATTAGAAGTCTCTGAGAGGTGTAGGTGTAATCATAGTACAGACAATAGAACTAAAGCTCATTATGTAAACACAAATGATTGTACTGTAGGATAGATGGTTAACCTGTGAAATTAAGGAAACTCAGCATGGTACATACTTATTTAGAGAAAAAGAAAATACATATGTGTAAAAAAGACATCCTAACTTTAGCAATCAAAGGAGACATCCAGAGTAGTAGGTACCTGTTAGCAGCTTGTGTCTGTTGG
Source organism: Callaeas wilsoni (assembly GCA_013398955.1). Lineage (NCBI taxonomy): Eukaryota > Metazoa > Chordata > Aves > Passeriformes > Callaeidae > Callaeas > Callaeas wilsoni. The sequence continues at coordinate 36,740 of VWPU01018909.1, read as the reverse complement.
TTTTCCTTACAATAGATTGAATGGCTATGCATTTTCTCTTTTGTGTGTTAGAACTTCTCTTATAAAGGCAGCCAAAACCGTGGTTCAAAAATGTTATTGTTAAAAAAAGTATTGTGGCTTCATTTGGGAAGTGCTCTCATTCAGTGGAATTCAAACGAAGCTCATAAAAAACTGCAGGGGGAAGAAGAACTATATAAGAAGATGCAAACTCCCAGTGTAAGAGCTGAATCATTACAAAAATGAAATTGCAATGCCACAAGACCCAGCACAGTGGATAATGAGCAGAATATAGTGGAAGGAAGGTAGCCTGGCTCTCCCACGCTGACTCTGTAACTAAGTAGTGCATTCTGCTGTGAAACTGGTGTAGAGTTAGAGATAAGTCCAGCTAAGCAGTTTAAGTTAAATCATTTTGGTACAGATTGTTCTGATGTCTGTAGAGCAGACATGTGTCGTGTGTCACACCTCCAGGGAGGGAGCTCACTCTAGTTCACACATTGTGACTTCTTCGTGCTGTCAAGCTGGGCACAGGCTAGGTGGGACACACTGTCCCTTCCCCTGGAGTGAGGTTCCACAGCCTATGGGTCTCCTGACCCGCCCCGCGCTGCTCCTGGTCAGGCTGAGGATGCGGCAGCTGAGCACTGCAGAGTGCTGTGAAGTGTTGATGTTCTCATGGCTGGACAGTACCCCCAGGCCATGGCAACCAGCAAGCAAGTTCTTAAACATGACCTTTGTAGCCTTTGCCATGTTCTTTGGGCTCCCTCCAGCAATTTTCACTGGAACAGGACAAACTAATAATGATCACTGTTATAACAAATGGGACTTCAATGTGTGCTAGTGGTGTTGATACAACTGGAAGCTTTCCAGAATCATTGTGGTTTATCCGCATGGCATGAAAGTATATGAAAACTGAATACAGGTAATAACACTGAACACAAGTCAACTGAAAATTTTAAATGAAAAATGAGATAAACTTGAAATTTTAAAAAACCTCCATGGAATATGAAAAGAGTAAGGAAAACAAGCTTTTACCTAAAAGGATGTAAGAAAATACAAGCTATTCTGGAATTTATAAACAATACCTTGAGAGATTGCTTTAATATATTCAGGAATAAAAGAGGACTAATAGAAAAAAGTACAAAAAACCACAGTGAAAACTGAAGCTGTCTTGAATTCACTGATGTACATGTAATAGGTTTTATAAAAAAGCATGTTTTAAATACATTTCCCAATAAATATTCCCTAGAAAATTCTAAAGTACGCATTTCTTGAATAACATCTTAGGTAGGATGACATTTGTTAATGATCAGTGAAAACAATCTTAAGCTAAAAAATCATCTTTTCTAATGCATATAACAAAAGGAGATAGCTGGTAAAGATGTATAAAATTACTTCATGTCTCTGTTTGGAGATAAGTTTCTCTGTTTTAGATGCTTACTGCAAATGAAGAAAAATATTCTAATGATGTGAAAATAAATGATGGGTCAACTGAATTCCTGATAAAAAGCTCTCCTTCGAGTTCTTTACTGTGGGGCTGATGTTTGCAGGCTGATACTATTCTTGCAGAGATTTGAAAGTCAGGTGAATCCCCATTTTCATGCAGAATTCATCTCAGTTGTAATTACATTAAATGCCACATAATGTATATATATGCATTTCAACATGCTTTTTAGAAAATAATGTAGCATATACTTTCTTTCAAGTGAACATTTACTTAAAAAGAATACATAGTAATGTGAGCATGACACACTGATTTATCTGGCAGCATGAAATTAGTTTTATGCTGCAGTATTTTATGTCTGTTGAATCAGAGAAAGTTATAATAGCTCAAGGGATTTTCATCTGAGAGGGGTATTTTCCTGTTTGTGTTCTTAAATATGAACATATTTTAATTAAATGTCATGCGAAATTTTTTTTTACTCTTTTTGAGAGTCATTGAAAGACGAAGGTTGAAACATGAAAGGTAGTTTCATGTTATTTTAGAGTATTTATTACTTCTGATGTACTTTTTTTTTTAAAAAAAGAAATTATAAAAGTTAATTTGAATGAAAAACATTGAAAGAGGAAAGGAGAACAGCATACATACAGCATTTGCAGTAATAATTTGTTCAGAGTGTGTCATGCTTGCCTGAGAAAAGATTTGTCTAATTACTGAAAAATAACCTACTAAATCTGTGATTTTAACCTTATAACTTTGCATAATGAAAGGTAGCAGACCATGTAAAGGGTCTGGTTTAGCAGAGTTTTCACATTCTTTTTTCACAATTACATTTTGCATTTTGGTTACAAGTGGCTCAGGAACAAAGGCTTCTTTCACTTTTCAGAGGTGCGTGTCCACAGCTGCATGCTGTTGATTTGGCAGAAGTTTTAGCACTTCTAAAACTTGCTAGAAAGCTACTGACTTTAAAAAAGAAAAACCAGAACAAAACAAAACAAAAAGTCGAAGTGGAAGCATGTAATTGCATCCCCAGACTAAAATCATGCTTCAGTGCCTTCTCCTTTCTGGAGCTTCTGTCCTGAAAGGCAAAACAACCCTTGCTGGCAACACTAGAGACTGACCACTCCCTGTAGCACAGAGAATGTGGATGTGTATGCACACACACAGCCTGTCACGCGGAGTCGCAACTTCTGGCAGCAGCTAGGAAATTAAATGTCATCTCTTTTGGTTTCAATTTTGTCTTATCTGTTGTGCATTGGAAAAGACTTTGGGTCACTGTCCCAATGGACTGCCCCAGTCCTTATCTCACAGGGAGATAGGAAGCAATTGCGCAGGATAAGCCAGACTGTTTATTCAGCAGCATGGAGAGCTTTACCTGGAATTATGCCTCACGCACATGGAATAACTTATTCCCCTTCTCACCTCCTGAAGGTGATGCTTTGCTAGCTGCCCACATCAAAGCATTTGAGAGTCTTCCAGCATCAGTGGGAAATGATATGGAGGCACCATGGGACCCTTGAGAAGGAAGCCAGCTGGGAGAGACATCCCTGGGGAGATGAGGGTTTCCCTGGCCTCGCTGCCTCCCAAACTGTTCTATCCTCTCCCGGCCATGGCTGTTCCCCTTGCCAGAGAGTGGAGGAAGAGGCAAGGGCTCGCTGTGTTAGCATCCCTTGCAAGGCTGGAAAAGTCATGACTGGTACATAAACCCAGGCACCAGGAATCAGCCCATTGGGGTAGGGAAGAGCTTGTTTTCGTATTTCTCCAGATCTTTCCACAACTGAACATTCCATCAGGTTTCTTTGCTGTGATTTCCTTTTTCCTTTTCCTTTCTATCTTATTTTTTTTATTTGTTCAGCTGTTCCACGTTTTGAACCCATGATGTTTCTGAAGTGAAAATAAGAAGTGTGAGATAAAATAGGTTTGTCTATTCTAGAATATATCCAAGGTGATGAAAGGTTTGGGATTTGTTTTTGAGATGTTCATTATAGAAATTGGCTCTAGTGTTAGGGAACCATGTCGTTTCAGTGGTTTCAGTCTCCAGAGCTAGAGAAAAACAGCTTGTTTTTCTTCTCTTCAAGGGCCGTGGAACTCAATCACATCCTCCAAAATTGCAGATAACAGAAGGTGATATTTGGCAATGGAGTGCTCATGTAAAAGACATGTCCTAAAAATCTTTCCGTCCTCAGGAAAATTCATGTGTCATGTGAGGAGAAGTTTTCAAACTTTAGGTTGTTATTGTCAAGTATTTGGCATAGATGACCAGAATGGCACTTTTTCTTTTTTAAACAAAATGTAAGCATGAATTGTTAAAAGTGGCCTGTCTGCACTCCAGTGAGCTGGAAGGTGAAAAATTAAGGGCTTCTACTGTGACTATGGAAGATGCTTCTAGGTCCTGAATGGGAGAGAAAGCAAGTAGTTGTCCCCTCTGAGCCATTCAAACTATATTAAAATTCCTTGATTTGTCTAGACTTTTGCCCTGTGAACCCCATGATTCATACATTTTCAGGTGGGTCTACTGGCAAGGAGAAAGCCCCGTTTAGGGCACTCTTCTCGCTATACAGTTAAAAGTGAGTCCCTGGTAGGAAGAATGGTGGCAGCACAGGTCCCTTGCACAAATCCCAAGGCGTCTTGTCCACAGGTTGCTCACAGCCCTTTGTTTTGGTTCCATAAAAGAGAGTCCCACCAGCAGCACTGTTTAGCTACACAGCTACATTCTAAGGCAGTACAAGAGACTGTTCCACGCTCTACAACAGCTGTTTTATTCAGCTGGGCTTCCAGTACTTTTTCAGGCTCACAAGGTTGGGGATGAATACTTTAGTGCTGCACGCTGCAGAAAATGACAATGAATTTTTGCATGTTCATTTCTACAGTGTTGGTCTTTAATTCAGACCAGACAGTCTTTGCCTGAACTTTTTCACCCTCATTCTAGCTCTCAGGAAAGAAAGGGCAGTTTCAACAGTGGATATACAGGGGTTATAGACCATGGCTGGCAGTGCAGCTGTTTCAGGGATGGTAACCATATTTGTGAATATGGTACCTTTTATACTTCCCAGCAGCAAATTCACTGGCTGTTCCCAGAGACCACCTGAGAAACAAGCTGCCGAGTGACTTGTGATTTAGCTCCAATATGTAGAAAAGCAACTTTCAACTTCTTTTTTTTTTTCCTGCTTTTCTGCTTTTTTAATCTTTAACTGGAGGTGTTTCAGAAGTTGTCCTCTAAGGCATTCCTCTGACATTGCCTCGATTGCTGTTTTTCCATGAGTGTCTGCTGGAAATAAGGAGCCATGATTTCCAGCATGTACCTTAGGAAACCTGTAGCTCTCTGAGGACTGGGCAGCTTTGTCGTGGTAGTTGACCGTGTAATTGTGCCTCTGATAGCTCAGCTTCACCCATATTGACAGGCTGCTAGTGCCCTGGCTGGGCAAGGGGGGGTTTCTTTCACCCCAGAGCTACCCCCGGAGGAGTGTGGCTGGACCCTGGGGTCAGGTCAGCCACCCTTGTGCCCCTGAAGCTGGAGTCCCACCTGTGTCTGGCCACAGGGATTTGCAGTGCAAAGTGAGCTGTCAAACTGGAATTTCATACAGTCATACAATGGATCAGACTGGAAGGGACCTTGAAGTTCATCTGATTCCAACCCTCCTGCCATGGGCATGGAACCCATGGAACCCACTTCCCAGATGGAGATAGGTTTGTTCTCATGTGATCAATCTTTTTCTAGTAACTGCTGCCAAAGAGTCTGTGATCTGGAGAATGCAATCATTTCTCTCAGTCAATTTTCAGTTAAAAAACAAAAAACAAACAGGATGGGAAACATATCCTGGCAAGGTTTCTGGCATATCTGGCTGCATGATTCAGCATTTCATAAGTAAGTCATTATTTAAGTCTGATTTTTTCCTTTGTAAGCAGTACTGGTGTTTTACTAGCAAATGGTTAACTGTTTTTCTCTTTGCTTTCAGTTGGGGCCAAGGAATTTGCATAAATATTACTATTTCTGGCATGCCTAGAGACTTTTCTGGTATCGTCAAGAACAAAGTGCTTTGAAGAAATGCACAGCCGAAGATGATTGAAGATTTATGCACGCAACGTGTGATAAATTTGTCAGCAATTAATTTATTAATGAAAGTCACAATAAATAGAGGAATCCACTTAGGATATACTGGAAATCCAATAGGTATTTCAATTTCTTGAACACTTTGCTATGTGAACAGAATTTTCATTAAAATGCATGCATTTTTGTGCTGGTAATTCAGTCTGAGAAGCAGACTGCTGGGTTTTTTCCTCCATTCATACATGCCCTTGAAGTATTTTTGGCAGCAATACCAGGAGGACAGTCACTCCACCAGTATGTGATTCTTAGTGCTGCATGGCAGAGAATGGAAGGTGTTTGTGGTGATTTAATGGCAGCACTGGAGCAGATGCTGTCACACCTCCCAGCTAAGGGAGCAAGTAATTCCTGCCGCTCCCGTGCTCCCTCTGATTCAGTGCTTCTTGCTGCTTTCAGGAAGCCATTTGCTGCCCTGCAGTGTTCTCTAATTCGCACACACTTGTGTGCATCTCCATTTAATTTGTCTCTCCCCCACTCAGCCTGCCGTGCACCATAATACAGAAGAGCAGACTTAACCTCACAGTGATCTGCTGTGGCCCAGTATTTCACAGACAGAGGCCACGACTCTTGCTGGCTCTGATAATTTTAGTAACCATATACTACAGAAACATTATCTGCTTTTTCAGCTTTAGATTGATCTTGATTAGGAAAAAACCCCCCACGTGTTGTGGTTAGAATAGTCCTCAGCCTCTTTTAGCACAAACAGGGTTAAATACTGAAGTGAAGGGACACACTTTTCGTTTTCTATCATGGAAGTACAAGTGGTAACAGGGATGACTGTGTAACTCAGGAGGTGAAAAATGACCAACCAGTGATGAGCAAACACTGGCAGAAAACATAAAAGCAGACACATAATTCACAGGCCAGACAGCAAGAGATAAGACACTGCATACAAATAAGAATATGTGGGTGTGAAAGCAACCAAGTGCTGAAGGAGAGGATCTGACTGCTTCACTGAAAGTGCAATTACACAGAAAGCTCTTCTGACTGCCTCTCATCAGTAAATACTACCCAGTGGCATAAAACCGGTAAAAAAAACCCAAAAAGCTGTATAAAAATGGCAGACTAGCTTCCAGGCAAAATAAATAACGATCTAATATAATAAAAATAATAATTTTTTAAAAAAAAATTTAAAAAATATATATAACTTTTGCCTTACAAAGAACTAGCTTTGTTCCTGTTTCTTTCTCAGAATGTTTAACTTTGGCTCAGATTTAGATGTTTTGTTCTGGTTTCAGCAGACCATTTGAACAAGACTGCATTCTGGATATCAATCACCTAGATATGTTTGCTGACTGAAAGTACCTTAAATTAAGTAAAAATTGTGTTTCTTCCATTAATTAATGTATCTCTTTTATTAACATCTGTTTAAAAAAATCACTGAAAAAACAGAATACTAGTATTTCCTGATTTTCATTAATACCCTGTGCTGTAATAAAATATAAACCTCTTCTTAGTCTTTTTGTAAAAGATCTTTATGGGCTGTCACTGCAGGTATGACCTGAAATAAGAGCAGTATCCCAGATTCTCAGGACTTTTTTGGTGGCTGCAGGGAAGAAAATGAGGATATTCCTTCTGAAGCTGTGTGAGAAAGAGGATGGGACCCAAAATGAAGAGAATTTGTTTTACCAAGAAGGAGCTTTGAAATTTTAAATCGAATTTTTTTTTAACTTTTATCTTTTTTTTTCACCAATCTCTTAACGTCAGGTTTTAAGGTTGATCTCTGTGGTTCTTTACAGGTTTGGGATCAGCCTGTAAAGGCTGTCATGAACCTCAGCTCTCCTAAGATGCCTTTGCCTGCAGGATCAACACTTAAGCCTAAAAGAGCCTCTGACTGTCAAAAGACCAGGACATGGGGAGAACTTCCTTCCTCTCCTGTCAAATCCTGGCTGTTCCCAATTGTGTGTCAGGTTCAACCTGACTGGATTTTCAGTAGTAACAAACTCAGGTTATACTTGATCCCCTTAGAAGAATTTCAGATCCAGACCATCAAGAGTTCAGTTTTCACCTCAGTCAGTACTTTTACCATTGCTTTTGGTCTTGCATGTGTATACTGCCCTATTTGTTTCAGTACTGGCTGCAATTTCCTTGTTAATGTATTAATTTTTTTAAAGAACAGATTTAAAAATATAAATTTATTATGTATGAAGAATACTTGTTCTCCCAAAGCCACAAACCTACAAGCAAAGCATTTTATTTGCATGCCCCAAGCATTCAGTGAAGGAGAATTTATGAGTAAAATGCGTAAACATTTTTCAGTGTTCAGATTGCTGAGCTCTGGGTCACTTCACTAAGTTTGTGGAAGTAGCTGATTGCACTCTAGATTTGTAGACTCAGACTGGATTTCCTGCTTATCTGTTTACTTTAACTGCCTTCAATGATCCAGCACATATGGCCTGATGCAGTAGTACTGGGTTACAAGCCATCTTGGTTTTTTTGCTGGAGAGAGATTCAATTACTGTGACTGTTTCACTCAGCCCTTAAAAAACTTGGCTGGAGTTTTCTACTGTCTTTCAGAAGAAGTTGAATTCCTTCAGTGGAGGCTTCTCCACGCTTTTGCAAGTTTCAGGATGACCTCATATGGATATTTAGTTCCATGGGTTTCATTTGTGTATTTAAGTACCAACACAAATCAGTGCGTACTCAAGTGTACTTCTCTGAAGGTTTTTAAAATTTATTAGTATTAGTATTAGTATTAGTATTTATTAGTATTATTCCCAGGTGATGATACTTACATTGTCTGGATCTGATTTAGCCAAATGACAAACATTTGTCTTAAGTGACAAGCTCTCCATCCAGAAATCTCATGGCTCAGTTTTCCAAGTTATGTGCCTGAACTACTCAATTTATAGTAGTGTGTCTAACATTAGATTTTAAAAATTATTTGTAAATCAGGCAAAAGTGACTGAAGGAAATATAAATATAGTTTATAAAAATAGGAGTCTCCATCAGGATCTGCTATTCTGCCATTAAACAATAATAATCAAGCTCCTAACCTAATTTATTCTGCTCAGATGGATTAATTTTAATATTGTACATCCTGAAATATCTGTAAATTTTTCACTAAATTTTTTGTAATCTGTCCAATTTCCATTTTGTTTTGAGGATGGGGCTTCATTAAATATCCTTAATATTTTGCTTTTGCATGATATTTGTGCTAAACCTAGATTGTTTCTTAATGTAACAGAGTTGTAGTTCATATTTAAGTGGAAAATAATGTGGAAGTTAAATGGGAAGCACATATTACGTGGTCGATCTACTGGGGTAAGGGACATTTATAGCTTCATTTTCCTGTGCTTGCATAAGCAACGCAAGAAGTAAGTCATTTTCTTGGTAGACTTAGACTGATGTGGTTAGGTGTGAGTAACTGCAGATGTATGTAGGAAGTGGACTTGTGTGTGGGACTGGTTATCCAGTTAAATTTCTCTTTCTGCATATGGACTATCCAGGCTGTAGGTGAGAAGGCATGTTTTGCACCTGCAGAAGGCTGTTTGAGAATCCAGGTCAAAATAAGTGAGTGAAGTCCATAATGACATCAGAATATCGAGGAAGTGATATTGTATTTTCTGTCCTCTTTTTCTTCCAGAACACTTGGTTCAATCTACCCCTAATAATTAAACACTCTCTTGGAAAGCACTATCAGCACTGTAATCATAATTCTGTCATGAAATTATAGTATTCAGATTAGGAAACCTAAACATTTTTTAAAATTAAGAGGGAACTTGATATGATGAATAAACAAAAGCTGTTAAACTAATTGCAAACTGGAATATATGTTTGACAGTATGAAAATTACAAGTGAAATAAAAATGATAGGAATAGCAACAATCTGATTTTACTCACTATGCGAAGTTTAATTTCCTACCCTGTAAAATTACAAACCTCATAAACAAGCCAGCAGCTAGATTGATAAAATTAATCAGTTTTAGCAAATATGCTGGTGCTGGGTGACCAGTTTTAAACAACGAACATAGAAAATGCATAGAATTGGAAATGAAAAGGATCCATCTTATTCAATATGAATGAAGAGTTTGGTTTTTTTCCTTAGCAGGGTAAAAAAAAAAAGCCTTGTGGAGGTCACCATAGAGGAATTGCATTGCAATCAGCTCTGGCAAGAGTCCTGTGGCCAGTGTCATGATATCTAATACTCCATCTGCAAAGCCTCTGGTGCTGCTTCTTCAGCTGTGCACCATTTTATCAGGGAGCTCCAAGGTGCCTCTGCGCCCCATCAGCGGGGCTGCTGTGTCTCAGCGCTGAGCGTGTCCCTCTCGTGACTCACAACTGCCCTTGCAAAAATTGTTCCACAAGGAACGAATCCCAAGAGAAAAATGTTTAATTTTTTTTGTTGATTTGGGCTTTTTTTTTTACCCAAACCGAATAGTCCCAACTGTGTGTTCTGGTCAGAGTGAAATTCCAGAAAGGAGCATTTGGAATGATTGCGTTTACAAAGCCGTTATGGCAGTGGAATCATAGAATCATTGGGTTGAAAGAGAACCTCAAGATCACAGAGTCCAAGCATTAACCCAGCACTGCCAAGTCCAGCACCAAACCATGTCTCCAAGTGCCACATCTACACATCTTTTAAATACCTCCAGGGCTAATAATATCATTGCATGGCCAATTGAAACATCACCTGAAAAATTACCTCACTAACTGTTAACTCTACTAATCACTGATGTGTAGTATAAAGAATATGAGTTTCTGTGATTATGATTAAATTGATATTTACACTTCAATATTCTGGTAGTCTCTGAAATCTCAAATTTATTTCTAATTATATGCTTGATAAAATGGTGGGGGATTTTTCTCTGCTTTGGACTACTGAAGTGTTTTAAGGGGAAATGCATCACCAGAGTTTACCATGCTGGAGCCTTGAAGGACCAGGTACTATTTTTGGGACACACAACTATGGTATTACCAGAACAGATACCATTTATGTTTTCCACATACTCCTAAAGAGCTTTTCAACAAAACATATTGTCATTGAACAAGCAAGTGACTCTAGCTTTTCTGACAGTTCTCCTTCTAGAATGCCATTATAAACTTAAAATATTGTAGTACAAGCATTTAACCTAAAGGCAGCAAAGTGTTGCAAGAAAAAGGCTGCAAGCCCACCAAACAAAAAAAAAATCTCCATAGTGTCATAGACTAGTGCCTTTCATTATCAGGGAAAGCTGACTTTAGTGTGAATTCTTAGTTAATACTTCAAGTCTTCTTGGAGAATTTCACAGTGTTTCACCCATTCTATTTAGAACCTCTAATCCTCATCAGTCACTATATATGAATTTCAGTCCAAGACATCTTCACCAGAAGGCCATTTAATCATTTTACTCTATTAAATATAATTTTTAAAAAGTGATACTTTCCCTATAGCGTACTTCCATGTAATCAAAGCCCTAATAAACTGAGAGGGGGAGAACAAAGGCAGATGGCAAGGTTCAGGATGCAGAGTTCATCTGCTTTCTGATGCCTAAGGCCTGACTGTTTTCTTGTATAACTGACTTTATGGACTCCTGGGTTAAATGTAGGGCCTGACTACACTTAATGAACCTTAGAGTGTAATCAAAAAGACAAATATGATATGTCTGAAAATACAAAGATTTTTTCTTCTTTGAAGACCTTTGGGGACTCCTGCAGTCTTTGGAGTCCTCTCCTTCATCTTGATAAAAGCACTGCTGTATCCAGCAGTGTTTGCCACTAAAACGGTGTTCCAGCCTAATGCTGACACCACGAAAGTCTGAGTAATCACCCTGTTTTATTCTTTACATTGACCAGCGTCTCTACTGTGGCATCACTGAGGGAAAAGGCAACAATATTTCAAAGACACTAACATAGGTTAGTTTAACTTAATCTCTGGCTTCAGCCTACAGCACTTGCCAGAAAAATATATTAATATAGGACTTTACTGTTCTCAGAGCAGCCTTTGTCAGGAGTTGGAAATGTCTGAAACAAGATAATTAAAGAATCCTTAAAAGCATACTTCAGTGTTCTGATCTTTCTTCCTATTTTAGAGCTTTTCTGAAAAAAATTCAGCATACCTTTCTGAAAAAGAACTGAGAAACCAGTCACATGAAACCATATTTCTTCTCTTGTAAACTACCCCCTGCCTGTAGTTGACACTATACTCTGTTGGATTTTGCAGCTTTGGCTCTGAAACAGTGATCAGTATCTATGGACCTATTTTACAAAATTAATTTCAGCAAGGAAAAGAACAGCATATTTGGATTGAAAAAGACCTGTTACATTCTTCCCTGATCTACCTCCTAAAAACACAAGTTCATTTCTACAGTACACTGTCTGCTTGCTCCATAAATTGTTGCTTAAAAACCTAGGGCTTTACATCTCTGAGAAAACTGCAGCAGAGCAACACTTTTTCTTCACACATTTTCCTGAGTCAAAAATTCTTCCTAATCAGCTGTGCACACTGATATGCTGCTCTACTGTACTATCTTCCATTTCTGTTCTTCACCAGGAGAGAGAGCTTTTTTACAAAACTTTTCCCATTAGTAACTATTTTCAGCTCTTACCAAAGACAGTGAAAATATGGACTCCATTTTTATCTACTTTTCATATATTTTTTTTAAGAAACACAACACAACTATGCTTTCGTATTCACAAAAATGTCTGTAATATGACACAAATATCATGACCGCAACTTTTTAAGCAACTCACATGTACATATTCCAGTTTCTTCTGAATGAAGAAATACTTGGTTCTACCAAATTACACTTGCTTTGTGTAATGAGACACTGATGCCTTCATAGAGTAATTTATCCAGCTTTCTCTGATTATTCTCACATGCTCATACATATATACTTGCCCCAAATGCTGTTCTTGGGGTTCATCATCCCTGGGTTCACACATGTTGTCAATAAACTAAAATTTTACTGCTTCTGGAGACTTTGATCAGGTTTTTAGGTAAGTTGCTGTGATCTTCCCTCTATAGGCATATAGAAGCACTGTGAAATTGGATCTGCAAATGGTCTTTTTAATCAAATGGATTGATGGTTCATCAATTTGAAACTATAAATAGGTGTAAGTATGCTAATATAAGAACAACAGTGAAAATTATGACACCTTTTGAAAATCTTAGAACAGTTATTTTTGTTAGCCATATCTTTATTTACAAATAAAAAATGGTCTTTAAACCTTAAGGGATTAAACACCCTGAGTTTCTGCCTTTACTGATTTCAGCTGTAGTCTCTCTGTCATATGCTTTGAAATACTGACCTGCAGCATTTGCAGAGTAACTGTGTCACAGAAAGAGCACTCACTGAGCCTGATTTCCCAGAATGGCTGTAGGCAAAATTCTTTCTTATTTGCACAAAGAGGTTTTGTGACTATGTACACAAATTGTATCCTAATGTGGCCGTAGAGGCAGCGTTCATAGTGCCACTCAGTACAGCGCTACAGAAGCGTTTGGAGAGCAAATGAATGTGTGCTGAGGTCTGACACTGACACCATATGGACTTCAGGGGAAGTTTACAGCTTTACAGGCTGTGGACCAAGCATTTTAGGCTTTGGAGGAGAATGCTTTGGGAGCACACTCCAGGTTTGGTTTCATCTGAAAGAAGTTTCATGTAGGTATTCAGAGCCTGGTCCCTGTGTGAATCTAACTGGTAAGTGAGGGTGATCAGAAAATTCATCTCAGAGGCACACTCCTGAGCTGAAGTAAGGATGAAATTCAGGACATCCAGAGCTAGTCAAGCATCCAGTTGTTCTCTTTAACATACTTGTCATACCCAATTCAGGAACATAATGAGTCACAAAAGCAAAATATTCCGATGCCTGCTTGCTTTCCTTTGCCATATGTAGGGTTTGGAGGGTTTTTTGTTGTTGGTAATTGGTTGGCTTTTTTTTTTTTTTTTTTTTAATTACATATTCTCCAGTGTCTTGTCTTATCTAGGAGAAAAGGGAAATGCCCTAAGGGGCCTAGAGTGCTATTGTGATCAGCCAAATTTCTGGATGAGTGCTTTGAAAAATAGCTCTTCCTTTGCTAAAACAATGGGTATACTCCTCAGCAATATTGTGCAATCCATCAATTCTGCATAGGTTTATGGATTGAAAAGAAGGCTAGAGAGAGGGAAGCAAACAGAAGAGGAGGACTCTAACTAGGCAATAAACGTCATTAAATCCCTTCAGTTCTCACAGTTTGAAATATGCAGTGTAAGATGTGTCATTTAGTCACACATGCACTGTCAGAGCACCCTCAGGGAGCATTAGTCTGGCACTGAAAGTTACCTTAGCGATTCTGCTCTGAGATAGGAAGAAGAGGCTGAACCAGATGGGGAACTTAAAGCCTTTGCCAAATCATCACTAACTTCAGGGGAATTTTTTTTTGTAGGAAAAAGGAGAGGAAAGCAAGGGAGAACAATATACTCACAGAGGTTCTTTGCATGTTTTAGAATGGATTTTGTAGTGTAAATTAAGCTTGTATTTTCATTCATGGTTTATATGAACTAGGAGAGCACTAACTCCTACCTGGTTTCTCTTCCTTTTAGCTAAAGGAAAAGAAAGCAATTTTTGTACCACAGTTCTTGAATTTGAAAAAGAAAAAACAGGCTATGGTTTTTCTCAAATTTAGTGAAGTGCCAATCAGCAAATCATTCAAGCTTTGTCCTAGAGAGTATATGCTTCAGTCTTATCCTAAATCAAGGCAAATAAATTGTGGTGTTCAAAACACTGCATATCATTACATATGCTTTTTTATGATAATAATAGACCTGCCCAATGACGCAGTACCTTTTCTATCTTAGCACTGAATATCATGTGGGAAGTTCATGATATTATAATTTGATGTTAATATTAACGGCATAAAACATTTAAAATTCCCTAGAATCTTTTTAAAGCCAGACAAATATCCTTTGCATACAGAGTTATTATTTTTCTGATCTTCAGAACTTCCTAGAAGTATAAGAAAATCCAGCCAAAAAAAGCCCTAAAAAAAAGGAAAGTCTTGCTGTTTACACAACAAGTATGGGCTCAGTCACGAGCTATCTTTTTGAGAGCTGGCCTTTGCAAAGAAGGCACAGTGCCCAAGAAAATCACTGCTGAGTTTCTCAGTTCTTCTGTGGTTGGCCCCATAGGAGAAGTAGACGCTCTGAAACTGTCCTGGTTTTTTTTCCCTATAAATATCAGAGCATAAGATAGAAAGTTAATTGTATGGAGCTATGTATCTGACCCTGTGCATTCTGACTCTTTGGCAGACAATACCTGAACTTCAAAGTCTACAGTGACTCATAAAAATGATTTTTAAAAAGGAGGAATCTATCTTAATTAAAACAAATGCAATAAAAACTGGAAAACCTCACTGCCTTCAATAGAATGTGTTGAACAGGAATTACTAGGTTAAGAAATAAAGATAGTATTCTGCTTTTCCTGTGGCCTGTCTCCCCTGGAGGACCCTGGGTCATTTTTGTTTTGTATCTGTTTTGCTAGCATTTAGTCCAATTATAACACCTCTACTCTGTTCTCCAAACACCATGACTCAATGGCAGAAAAAAATGCATCTTATAGAAGACTGATAGAATTGTTGCTGGAGATGTATTTACAGAGGCTTTGAGATTACACCTGAAATCCCTCTAACTTCAAGGTACTGTTTGATCTTGATCCACTTCTGTCACAGCTTGACCATAGACTCACTGTGTCTTTCTCAAGCTTTCAGCAGTAAATTTTACAGCAAAAAACTAAACATAAACCCAAAGCAGCTCCACTGTCTCATCCCTCCAGAATGACAGACCATATAAGCTGGGTGGTTGTATTTCACATGAATTAAATTATGTCTAGAAACTTTTTATGTGGAACTCTGATGTTCTTTGCCATTCATTTAGAAAGTAGTACAGAATTCAGATGTCTTTGTATATATTCTGCCATTCTTCTTGAGATTATAATTTTACTTCTACCATACCCCTACCATTTTCACTAACATGTCTAGAAATTTATATAAATTTTAGAAATTATAATCTTGATGTTTTATGTCATTGCAGTTCACAAACCTGCATGTTCAGTAAGATCAGAATCAGAACCTTTAAGCAAGTGAAATCTTGGTGCAAATAACACAAAGGTATAAAAATAAAAAGCATATAAATATATAAATATATATATATATAAAATATATGTATACTTTGTCCTCATATGTATATATTGCCGTAGTGTCTTTCTTTTGCCAGTCCAGTCTGAGGCATGCAGACTTCTTGCTTTCAAACTCAGCTACCATTAGGAATAAAGTCAGTTTCTGTGGCAACGTTATCATACTCATCACAAACGTTAGGAGTGAAGATGTGCACAGGAAAGAGAACTGAATTTAGAGTATGGGACTACTTCTGTTATCAGCACATTTAGCATGGCGCATGCTCGGGCTTATGGACTACCCAGTGTCATTTACTGTCTCAAATTGTTAATGTTTTAGACCATATCGACATTGTAGTATACTTTTGGATTACCCACTATGCTAGCTCCATCAGGATAGAGCTTGACTACCTTTTTCTTAAGACAAATTGATTTGCCCACAGTTTTCAATGTTTGTGAATACGAAATAACTTCTATGAAAAAGAAAACATGAAATATAATTAATTTTGTATTATAAGACTGTAGTTTAACTTGATCTTGTTAACTTACACTGTACTCATAGAATCATAGAATTGTTTGAGTTGGAAGGAACCTTTAAAGGTCAGTTAATGTGAACCCCCTGCAGTGAGCAGTATGTTCATCACTAACATACCAGCTCTAACAACATGCTTTGGATCCTCCTAATTTTTTATAATTAGCAAGGAGTGTATACTTTTGTTGCTAACCAAAAGCTACATGACTCGTTTTCCCTGGTTAAATTCTCTAAGGGTAATAACATATATTGAACAAGCACATTCAGAGAATATTCGCAGTTCACGTAGGTTTCATCAAAATTTCTCTAAATATTTCCTAGCAGAACTCTTTGATTTGTGTTCTTGATCAAGATAAAAAGCATGATGTTTCCTTTCAAATTGTAAAACCCCGAATACTATTAAAATATTTTCTTTTGACACCAAACAGCAGGGTTTTCTTCTCCCAACCTCATTTTCAGAAATGGTTTAAATACTCGGACTGAAATATTAGCAGGGAGAAAAGGTACAATTCAGGTAATAAGTGGAATAGAGAACTTTCATTTAAAACTGATAACAATTAGAAAAGTTCTAAGCAATTGGAAGTAAAGCCTTTGCACATGAAGCAGAGTTCTGTTCAAGTTTGTCATGGACAGCTTTGCCTATAGATAGTGATGCATGAAACATTTTTATTTTTGTCAAATATCTCATGCTGAATTGTTTGTATAATTTCCATCAGCAAGTTGTTTAGAAACTGCCTAGTGCTATTTGTTCCCTTGGGTTATGTGACTAATTTTATTATGCATTACTTATAATAAAAACAATTAAGCCCCAAGCCAGAGTTCTGTAGGTATGGCCAAATACACATGCACACACACTTTGCTCATAGCACCTTGCAGTCTAATAGGAAACAGGTCGCAACAAGCCGTGGGAACAATAGTATACAGTGAAGAACAAACTGCACAAGTCAATGAACATAACAGCACTAAGAATATGCTTTCATGCTGCCCTGGCTCTGTGTCTCTGCCAGTAGTTGACCTCAGTGACCCAAGTCCAGGCTAAGTGCATGCAACTTGGGAGTACTAAATCATTAAAGATTGCTTTAGAGGCAAATAAATCCAATGTGTGTGTGTTCACCAATAGATACACAGGCATACGTGTGTCTCAGTTGCTTTCCATGCTCCCCTTGGGCATCACAGTGCTGACAGGAGGCAGGGCAGCAGCCTCAGCTCCTCGGCTGCAAGCTCAGGAGGGAGAGGCTGCAAATGCTCTGCCATCAGCAGTTCCCAGGGTTTGGATGTAACTCAGTAACAGACTTGTTTATAGTTTAGACTTAAAAGCATTTATGCAGGCTGTCTGAAGTTGCTGAGGGTTCATAAAGTGTCCTGCAATAGCTGTTGTCACAGTAACTGCAAGTAAAATTGTCCCATGGATAATAGCCAGATCCTCATTCCTGAAAATATTTGTATCTATGTATTCAGCTACCTTAAAATAACTTGTGCAACGAGTAAACTATAAACTTTTATATGGACAAATTAATGACCCCTATGTGTTCCTTTAGTGATGTTGCAATCTCCTTGCCCTGTAATTAAGATTCAGCACAGCAGGGATTACTATTAAGAGAAATCAGTTTCCTGAGGAGGAAAGACAAAATTGTTCTTTTGGCTTGTGGCCCTGATGTTATACATGAACTTTGTCCTCTTAGAAGGCTTATACTCTTCCTGACAATACCCACACTGCTTGATCAAAGGTGACTTTTGAATTCAGTGAATAACATCTGCTATGCAGGCTCATGATTTGTTACGTTGGGCATGGTCTTGCTCTGATAAGATCAGAATTCTTGGAAGAAATAGTAGCAACAGAGAATTGAAACAACATTTGCCAAATCCTCCGAATGAAGCAAACTGGGTGGACCAGAATAGAATAGAATATCTTCAAGGCTTACTTAAGTAATACTTGCAGTGAAAAGCAGGAGTCATTCCTGTATGGTCTTGTTTACTGTGATTCCTGGGTAATTGTGATTGTATGCAGTCATGGTGACCGACCTAAGTCCTTTCAGTATCAGAACTGAAGTTAATGTGGATCTGTAGATCAGCACAATGCTAAGGGAAATGCTACCAGAGATTCTTTACTCAATGAGAATTAAACAGAGCCACTTCTGCTCATTGCCACAATTGTAACCCAAAGTGCCCCAGCTTACAGATTCTGAAACTGTCTTATTTCACTTTCCTGAGATATATTTTCTTCCCCAGGTCTATAAGAAAATCTAAGTAGTGGGTTACTTATTTGTTTTTGTTGCCTGTGGACCAGCAAGTTTGGGAAAAACCATCATAGAAACAGAGTATGTTTTAGGGCCAGTTACAGATATGGATTAGTTTTTATGGGGGCAGGCATGCTAAGCACAAGAGGGTTCCAAATACTAGATCAAGCAGTAACGTGATTTTCTGCAGAATCCCAGAATGGGTAAGGTTGGAAGGGACCTGGGTCATGTGATTCAGCCTTCCTGTTCAAGCAGGGTCTTCCTAGAGCAAGTTGTACAGGATTGTGTCCGCTCTGGTCTTGGATATCTCCAGCGAGGGAGACTCCACAGTCTCTCTGGGCAACCTATTCCAGTGTGTGGCCACTGCACAGTAAAGAATTTCTTCCTCATGTTCAGGTGTAACTTCTTGGGCATCGTTTTCTGCCCATTGCCTCTTGTGCTTTTGCTTGGCACCACTGAGCAGAGCCTGGCTCCATCCTCCTGACACCCTCCTTTCAGATACTGATGAGACATTGATGAGTTTACCTCTCAGTTGCTTCTTCTCAAGGCTGAACAGGCTCAACTGTCTCAAACTGTTCTCTCATAAGAGAGATGCTCCAGTCCCCCAGTCATTTTTGTAGCCCTCTGCTGGACCTGCTCCAAGAGCTCCACGTGTCTCTTGTACTGGGGAGCCCAGAACTGGACACAGGGCTGAGTAAAGGGGCAGGATCACCTCCCTCCACCTGCTGGCAACGGTCTTCCTAGTGCACCCCAGGATACCATCGGCCTTCTTGGCCACAGGGCACCGCTGGCTCATGGACAGCTTGTCTGCCAAAATCCCCAGGCCTTTTTCCTCAGAGTTGCTTCCCAGCAGATCAGGCCCCAGCCTGTACTGCTTTTTTTGTTGTTGTTGTTTATACAAAAAGACCTCTGTGATTATTTGATGAACACATAATACACCAGTTTTTCTGCTGTCATGTGTTAACAGAAGCACTTATCTTGTATCTTGACAATTTGTCAATCTGGAACCTGCTGTTGGCTGTGATCTCACAGGCACATGATGAATTAAGGTATCACTGTCTTGCCACTTTGCAAGGAATGTGGTTTGTGTGTTTTGGCAGCGTCCGCTTTGTTTCTGATTTACTGGGAAATAGTCTCACATTTAAAAAAAAATTTTTTTATGAGATGAGAGCATTTCTTCCCCGTCATATTTTTTTTTCTCTCCATCCCCCTTTGCCATATTAGTTCACTGGAGAGAACAAGCAGTTAAGTCCATGTCTAGTCCATGACACTATTTCTGTAACTCATGCTGCAAGGTACCCTTCATCAGCATTTACATCCAGGGGAAGCAAACATAGCAGTGCTTGACTTTACTGCAAAAAGAAGTAGAGGTTTGAGTGTCATGAGCAGTTCACATCACCACCTCAGTATATATCAGTGCTATTAGAAGAAAATAATGCTCAGGATTTAAGTGTCCCATTGCCTTAAAGAGGTTTACACTGGGGTGAAAGACTCTCAGGAACAGGCAGGTAGAGGCTGGCTGTGGTGGGAGACAGAATTAGTACTTTGCCACAGCCAGGCATGTGTTCCTTCCCTTTTCTCATGACCTCTTCTAGCTGTTGCTCTGTTATTCATCACAGTTCCCAATTATGACTCAAACATCTTGTTGAGATACATCAAGGAATATTTTATCCCAGCCATGAGCACATATCTCATTCACACAGTGTGTTTTAAATTATTCCACAACCTCTTCTTATGGAGGGCGTTGTTCCTTTGTCAGAGAAATTGTTTAATTTCCCTGGTTCTCAGGACAGTAAAAAAACCTCTTTAAAATGGACTTATCTGTTTCCAGCCCCAGTTCTGGCTGGCTTGGATATGTCAGTTTTGTACTCAAAGAAGGAATATGACATTTTTGGAAGGAATTCATTCTCAGATAAATAAGGCTTGAAAATGGGACAGCCTTGCATCTCTCATCTTCTTCTCACAGTGTGTGGTGGAAAGAGGCTTTTGCAGTCTGTGCAGGTGTCTTGCTTAGTTTGGCTGTCCAGTGTTGCTTATGACATATCTGTTAGCCAAAAAAATAGGCAGAACAAGTATAATTTGGCTTTGCAATTGTCTGTGAAAAGCTTTACAAATATTTACTAACCAAACTCATATGAGTTCAAGAAGGAATTAGTACTACTGGATCTAGATAAGAAAGTCTGGAATATTTCTATGCAAATGCATGCTGTTGTCACTTGGTCAAAATTACCAAGACAGAGTAATGAAAGCACAGTCAAAACACAGACAGGTCTGGGTTTTATTTTAAATGCAAGTTTCTAGTTTCCTGTGACTTTTTTCTTCTTATTAAAGTAAAGCAAACAAAAATTCCAAGCAGCAACAAAAGGAATTATTTCTTTTCCCCATGTTTTTCTAGTGAATTTTTGTTCCGATTTAAAACGTGTCTTTGTAACCATTAGTGAATCTCTGCATTGATCTAACTTACACCTGATCACAACTACTGGGTATCAGTTATCTCAAGAGTAATTCCTCTTTCCTGTTTAACAAGAAGTCTCCTGTGGATAATAGCCTAGATGAACAATAGAGGAAATACAGGAATTACAGCGGAAAATACCATTATATTACAATGAAAAACTGAAAATAAATTGCCAAAACTATTCAGCCTGAAGCATGGAAGAATTTGGGAGCACTTGCCTGAGGTACTGCAAGTGATGAAAGTTTCAGAGAGATTATTTTCTTTTCACTTTGCCATATTTTAGTGAAACTCAGTAAGATATTAAGTTAAAGGGCACTAAATTGAAGATCAATAAAAAGAATTTTATAAACCATGCATGCATGGCTGTGGCTGAGTGTTTGTGTGCATGGGGAGAGAGGTAGAGAGAGACCTAAGTCCTACCACATTTTCTACAACACAAATAAATAAACAAGCAGGTTGTGAGTGGATTAAGGACCAAATATTTCATGAATGTGTACTAAGTTCTGATGTGATTTCTCCTTTTCACTGGCATTTAGTTTCTAAAAATCTTAGTGTATCAACTTACATGGTGTTACAGCAGCCCTTCTTGCCATGTAGTACAGAAATGCAGGATAACTACAGATCTCCCTAGTAAATCCTAATGCACATTATTAGCTTGTAATTTAAGACATGTGAATTCACCATCCCACAAATGAAGGGGGAACAAAAGGCTTCACTTTAATGCACATTACTAATGTATCTCATGACAGCTATAAATCATGTAACTGCTAATTTGGCATCTAGACATATAGAAGGGAAAGTTTTCTCAGCCAAATATTTTTCTTTGCTTTTCTTTTGTAAACAGAAGATTAAAAGAAACATTTGGACTCTTAAGAAAACTACTCTTAATTGAGCTATTCATTACTTAAGAATTTGGGTTGAGATCTTCAAAGAAATCCATCATTTTGGGTTTTGTTGCAGTATCTATCTCTTAAAATGGTTTTAGTAGTTTTTAAACCACTGAAGTGTAAATCACTTAAATATTGTCACAAAGGTACTTTGATCTGGAAAAGATGATGTTTCAATCACTGTTAGGTAGCAGCTGCCTTAAAGTTTCTAATCTTTTTTTCTTTACACCAAAAGCATAGAATACTTTAACCATTTTATCTGTCTTAAATAAAAAGCCTTCAATAGCTTTAGGTGCTTAATATGGATAAGAGAAGTGTGCTTTCAAGTAATGGAAAAATAATAGGAAAAGCCAAAATAAATGTGCAGAGCTCTATAATAAATCTCTTTTTACCCAGTATGATTTTGAAGTTCATTTCAGAGGGAGCACTGAAGCTGATTTCTTTCATTCTCCAGCATCACAAGAGCATGCTTTACATTGTTGTACACTGCCATGTGAAAGGGAAGTTTTAACTCATTCTTCTCAAGGGTGAGAATTCAGAGCAGGCAGTGAGCTATGAGGCAGCATGAGCACCTCTCTCACTTTGGCCCTGCTGACAAAAGAAAGGCAGTTGTAAGAGCATCAGTAATGCTCAGATCGTGACGGTGAGTATCTTAGGACTTTTTGTAGAATCATGGAATTGTTTAGGCTGAAAACCTTTAAAATCATCGAGTCCATCGAGTGCTGTTAACTCAGCACTGTTATCTTCGCTGCTAAGCCATGCTACGACTGCACTTTTTTTGAACACTTCCAGGAATGGTGACTCAACCACTTCCAATAATCCTTCCTTTGTAACTCTTCCAATGAAGATTTTTTTCCTAATACCAAATCTAAACCTCCCCTGGCACACCTTGAGGCCATTTTCTTTCATCCCGTCACTTGTTACTTGGGAGAAAAGACTGACTCCGACCTCGCTATAACATCATTTCAGGTGGTCATAGAGAGTGATAGGTCCCCTCTGACTCTCCTTCCCTCCAGGAAAAACAACCTTAGATCTCTCATCCACTCCTCATATGACCTGTGCTCCAGAGCCTTCACCAGCTCCATTGCCCTTTCTGGACATGCTCCAGCACCTCAATGTCTTTATTGTAGTGAGGGGCCCAGAACTGAACAAAGGATGTGAGGTGCAACCTCACCAGTGATTTAGCAGGACCTGCCTTTCCTAAACCCAGGCTGTCTGGGCCTGATTCCCTGGCTGTCCTGCATGTGCCATGGGATGGCACTCAGGCTGATCTGCTCCACGACCTTCCATGGCCCCAAGGTCAACTGAAAGGCCTGTAGGTCCTCAGACCCTTCTTCCAGCCCTGTTTGTAGGTGGGCGTTACATTTTCCAACTCCTTGTCAGCTGGGACCTCTCCAGTTAACCAGAACTGCTGGTAAATGATTGAAAGTTCATCAGTGAGCACTTCCAGCAGCTACATCAGTACCCTTGGGTGGATCCCATCCATCCCCATAGACTTGCGATTGTCTAAGTGGTGTGGCAGGTACCTGACCATTTCCTCTTGGATTATGAGAGCTTCGTTCTGCTCCCCATCCCCCCTGAGTATTCCAGCTCAGGGGGCTGGGAACACAGAGAACAACTTGTCTTGGTATTAAAAACTGAGGCAAAGAAAGCATTGAGTACCTCAGCCTTTTCCTCATCCTTCATCACTACCTCTCTCCCCACTTCCAATAATAGATGGAGATTCTCCTTAGCCCTCTTTTCTTACTGATTTATTTATAGCATGATTTTTTGCTGGTTTTTACAGCAGCAGCCACATTAAGTTTTAGATGGGTTTTGGCCCTTCTAGTTTTCTCCCTGCATAGCCTCACAACATCATCGTAGTCTTCCCACATTGTCTGCTCCTTCTTCCAAATATCATACAAAGTTCCCTGTTCAACCAGAACAATCTTCTTCCTCACCCGCTCATTTTTCAGCACATGGGAACAGCCTGCTCCTGGACCTTTAGGATTTCCTTCTTGAAGAAGGTCCAGACTTCTTGGACTTCTTTGCCCTTAAGGACTGCCTCCCAAGAGCTCTAACAGGCCAAATTCAGCCCTCTGGAAGTCACCTAAACAGGCCAAAGTCAGCCCTCTGGAAGTCCAAGGTGGCAATTTTGCTGACCAGAAAAGAAAACTCTATAACTTTGTGACCACTGCCCATCACATCACCCACCAGTCCTTCTCTGTTCACAAGAAACAGGTCCAGCAGGTGCCTCCTTTGGTAGGTTCCCTCATCACCTGCATCAGGAAGTTACCTTTCACACACTCCAGAAACCTCCTAGACTGTTTCCTCTCTGCTGTATTGTATTCCCAGCAGACATCTGGTAAGCCAAAGTCCTCCAACAAACAAGAGCTAGTGATTCTGAGACTTCTCCCAGCAGGAAATAGAAATATTAATTTCTAATAGAAACAGAATATCTCCTCTGCCTCTTCATCCTGTTTGAGTGCTCTTTAACAACCTCCCACCATGATATCTGCCTTGTTAGTTTTTCCCCTGCTTTTTATGCATAAACACTCAACACTTGTTGCCATTACTAAGCTCTAGACAACTGAAACACTCCCTAAAATACAAGGCCGCTCCACTGCCTTTCCTTCCTTGCCTGTCCTTGCACTCCAGATGTGTCAGTCATCTCACCATGTCTCTGTGGTGGCAGCTATGTCATAGATTTCCTGCTGCCCAAAAATAGTTCTTACCTTTCCTAGGAGTAGAGTATATTCTCTAAAATATCCCTAATTCTCTAATTAGGTCTGCTGCTTTGCTGTTGTTTTCTGTTGTTTTTGCTGGTCTCACTCTGGGCATTTGGTATTCATTAGCTATGAATGTGCTGAGGACCTAAATGCTGTATGGAGTCAATAAACTGGCACATCAGTTCAGTGATTCAGCTAAAAATCTTGTGTTGAAATCTAAGGGCAAACAGTCTGTCTAACCTACTCAGTAATTTCAAACATGTCTCATAGAAACAGCTATTCAGGGAACATTTACAGCTACAGATGGCTTGCAGTCAGGAATAGCTTTCCTATGAATTTCCTTATCCCGAAGGATTCATTTCATCTTGTTCTGTGCCAGCTGGGTGCAGCAAAAAACAGTTAGTTACCCACTGCTCTTTATCCTTCTAATCACCAAGCGTGGGACTCTCCTGCTTTTGTTAGCAATGATGGAGGGTAAGCAGTGTTCATTTGGACCCCATCTCCATGCCCATATTTTTTACTGGATAATGGATCAGGCTAGTGCCTGTTTGTTTGCTAATGTAGCTCTTTGCACTATCTCTCACTCTGCCAGTTTTGTGGTGTCTGTAGCCAAGCAATTATGACCCCATATTATGCAAGACAGCTCTAGCTTGCAGTGGCCATAAATCCCACTACTCTGGCAGTTTGCAGAATTGGGCAATTCTGGAAAAGCTTACAGGACCAAATGGCTGTTCAGCAGCAGCAGCAGCACAAGGGCAGAGAAGATGAATAATGCCAATCTTCCCCTTGAACTGTATATGTGCATCCATTGATTAGCAAGGACCCACATTTTCTCCTTACTTATCTCCAATTATCAGCTAAAGAGTCCATCAGGGAGTCGGAGAGACACATTTGGCTTCAAGAACTGGCTGATGATTGCTTAAATCACAGCCTAAATGTACTTGCTTGAGAGTTTTAGCTTACTTCCTGCCATTGTCTCTGTCCAGTAATGAGTTGTCATACTGACTGACTATCTACACCTACCTGCCTTATCTGGTGCAGGATATCCTCCTAATCAATCTGTGCAGTCCATGTGTGCTCTGTTGTCTTCAGTTGCTATTCTGTGGCCTGCAAACAGGTTGGAAACACAACTTTAAAGCTTAAGATGTGCAAAAGTACATTAGCTGTATTTCTGATGTTTAATGTGAGATGAAATAACATATTTCTAAATTTAATATAAAAGTTGTTTTGTTTTGTTTTAAAGTTACACTTGGTGCAGGGCTGGGTGCTGTTGATGATGATGACATTTCATGCAACCCCCATTGGGATTTCCCCATTAGGAAGCAGAACAGTCCAAGAGTCCCCATCTCAGTTCTAACTCAGGTAATTTCATAGAGAAAAAAGGACTTGAGAGTCTTGTCAAGAACAAGCAATGTGCCTGTAATGGTTGCTAGGAATTATTAGGTGCTCTTTGCCACCTTTCCTTCCTGAATAGCATGTCATGAAAACTGAAACTGGGAGAACCTTGTCAACAATAAACTATTCTTGAATAATTTTCTGAACCTGGGCTTGAACAGTCTTTCAGTTGAATAGCAAAGGTGCCAGTTTTCCTTTTATTTCACACCTTTAAATATTCTAAAGATATTTTTGTGAGAGCTCTGGTTTTGCTGAGAAATGTTGTGCAGTGCAGAATTCTTCACTGCACTTGTAATGTCCTTCTGTCTTGGACTACCTGTAAAGTCCCCTGGCAACTGAGGATCAGAAGGAAATTATGAGTTTCAGCTGTTAACAGCTGTCATTTTTCATGTGTGTGAATGCTAATAACATTCTACCCCAGTGGGTGGATGAATCTGTCCTCCCAAATTTGGCAAACATTTTCATTCACCTAGCACAGAAACAGAACATTCTTTTTCCCCCCCATTTCACAAGGGTGATTTTTCATGGGGATCAACTATGTGTTATTTTCACTCAGACAGCCAGGATATTTTGATCTCTAAGTAACTTTTTACATCTCCAGTTTTGCCAATATGATTTTCTTTGCTTGTTCATAGTCTTTGAAAGGGCTGGTTCTCATTACTGATGGATAAGCATGCATTCCAGCTCAATATGAAATAGTTGGGTGGAGAGAACAGCTGTTGATACTTCCATAATAATTTAGAAAGTCAGTGGGTTGTAGCTACAAAACAAATGAGCCAGATTGTGCACCTTAACCACGTTGAGTCTGAATTTTCATTTAACCAGTTTTGTTTCCTTGCACAAAGAACATTACTGCATGAATAGTCCCATAGATCAGTGGAAGTACTTAGAGAACACAGTGCTGTCAATAGGAAGCTGGCAGAACCTCATTCTTTTCTCCAAAATTTTCACTTGCCTCTGCTGAGCTAGTTTTTCTCCCTTCAGGAAAGCTACTCTGAACTATTAGAGCTGTGCTCCAGTTCAGCTGATAACAGTAGGCATTTTTTTCAAAGTGATGTGTTATATGGCAGAGGTTCCCATTCTTGGTCTGTAGGCAGCTACGTTAGTCTACAGTTTAGAGCCATACACTATCTCCTTCTCCTTCCCCTCTGCCAGTACTAAACACAGCAGAGAATTCCTGGTGCCCTAAGACCATGATTAGCAGGGCATGTGTGTCTTTTGTGCCCAGGTTTGCTTTTTTCCCCTGTTAAAGGCGGCTGCATTTCTTCCTGAACCCTAAGGAAACATAACTTTGGCTTTGAAGAGTACTCACTGGTCTTCCCCAAATAGCTACATTTACTGATCCATGGAAACAGAAAATACGAGCAGAGAGGAAGCATTATGGAATCCTATTTTTTTGTTCCTGTATAGGAAGAAATATCTTGTGGGATTTTAATGAGTTCCTGGGCAGAGCAGCCCACAGTGCAACACTCCTCAGTGTTCATGACGGCCTTCGTTGATTGCCATGCAAAATTTTATGCCATTGGCAAACCTGTCTGCAGCTCATTTGATCACTGTTTAATTTTCCTTTCTTACCTTTCTATGCATTCCTATATTTCTAAAGAGTGTGACAGAAAGAAATGAAGTAAACTAAATAAATAGTTTTGACAGAAACACAAGATTTGCATTGCTAATGTAAATTGATTGTTTTCTTTGAAATTATGTTTTGGTAAGACTCTTGTTTTTATAGAAACAGATTTACTAGAACAGGGATTCATGCATTTAAGAACATTTCCTAAACTGGCAGCTACTGGAGCAGCAGAATTTTCCAGAATGGTGTGTTTTTACAGGCCCCATTGCCCAAGAACAAGAGCCCTCTCTTGGTGAAATGTCATGACCTTTCCACATCAAATTGTCATTGTTAACTTTCTGGTACATTAAAATTACCCTTTAAGAACAGGAGGTGACTGTGCCTTGTAGTTCTAAAACATCTAGTCTTTCCTACAAAAGCTTAAATGGTCAAAAGAATACTTTGATTACAAATATTAGAAGAAAAAATCCTTAATGCTTAATGTCTGCTCTGTAATTACAAATCACTGTCTATAAAGTAGTAGAAGAGATCAAGATTAAAACTTCCAGAAATTTTTATTTTACTGCCTTCAAGTCCTGGTCACTATTTTATCTGGAGCTACCGCTGTCAAAAATTCCCTTTTTGTCAGATCTTGCTCTCTAGTCTGAGATGATTTATGGTAATATTCAACTTGACACCTGAATGGTTGTGGCAGTGTAAATGATAATATGCTAACTTTATTCCATTACTTTCATTGCTATTGATTCAGTTAGTTTTTCTTCTTTGTTGGCATAAAGATGGTCTATTTCAATATGTGAAAACCATGTACCCATAAGAATTCATTTCATGATTTTTCTTTTGATGACAGCTTTGTAACATTTTCAGAAGCAATATCCTTTACTTAAAAAAAAAGCTTCCAAACTAGTTGCACAGGGAAATACAGTTCAGACTAGTTTAAGCTTTTATGAGCTAGTGTATGGCCACTTTTTAAATGTAAGTTTCTGCAGTTTTTATCATGTTCGATTTATAAATGTATTACTTCATTAGGCTACAGTGAATTACTATCAGCACATTTTACTTGTCTAGACTATAGCCTCTTACATATAATTTATGTCCTGATAATGAAGGTAGGGATTTATAGAACCATGAAGCACTACCCCTTAATCCATCTTTTTTTTTTGTCTTTATTGAACCTTTTTCTCTATGCATATCTGTAGCTCTCTTCTCCTGTCTTACTTGTCACCTTGGTAGACCCACCATTTGGCAGGGCAGAGTTCTACAAAGGCAAATGCAGGATCCTGCCCCTAGGGAAGCATAACCAGTACAGGCTGGAGGCCGACCTGCTGGAAAACAGCTCTGTGGAGAAGGACCTGGGGGTCCTGGTGGACAACAAGCTGTCCATGAGCCAGCAGTGTGTCCTTGTATCCAAGAATGCCTATGGTATCCTGGGGAGCATTAGGAAGAGCATTGCCAGCAGGGCAAAGGAGGTGATCCTGCCCCTCTACTCAGTCCTGATGAGGCCGCACCTGGAGTGCTGTGCCCAGTTCTGGGCTCCTTAGTTTAAGAAAGATGAGGAACTACTGGAGATGATCCAGTGGAGGGCCACGAAGATTATTAGAAACACTTCTCTGATGAGAAAAGGCTGAGCGAGCCTGTAAAAGACAGAGGGCAATCAATACATCACTTATCAATACATGCACATATCTGAAGGGTGGATATCAAAAGGATAGTGCCAGACTCTTTCCAGTGCACATGGGCACAAACTGAAACACAGGAAGTGCCTTCTGCATAGGAGAAAAAACTACCGTAGGGTGACAGAACACTGGAACAGGCTGCCCAGAGAAGTGGTAGTCTCCTTCTCTGGAAGAATTCAAAACCCGCCTGGATGTGATCCTGTGCAACCTGCTCCCATGCTTAAACAGTGACATTGAACTAGATGATACCCAGACATCCCTTCCAACCCCAAGACTTTTGCTATTCTGTGATTCAGAAAATCTATTCAGAAGCTGAAATGGATCAAACACTGGCAGATTGTTCATTGTCACTAAAATAGCTCTAAAAGTTGTTCAACCACAGTGTTGTCGCAACAGGGCATTAACTTTTCATCCCAATGCACTATGTATTGGCAAAAATGGTGGTATATTCGTTCCTCTGTATGGAGTTATCTTCGTTTCCTTAGAAATCAAGGTATTGGAGATGAATACAAATTAAAACACTTGATAATACATGCTATCAAAAGCAAAATAAGTAAAAGGTGAACAGAGAGGCAAACTCTACTAGTGGCAGGAGGATATTATCTAGGCTTGTTCTGGTGATGACATCATCTGTTACGTGCTATGGGAATGACCAGGAGAAATTCTCTGCTTGGGGGCACTGGCATGGAGCTGTCACTTCCATAGAGTGACAGGAGCTTTGCTCTGTAAGGACGTCTGTAAGAGAATCTTGTGTATAGCATTAAGTGCTTACAGGAAGAAATTATATTAGCAAATGTTAAAACATGTCAGGACTTGCAGGAAGATTATAAAAGATGCCAAAACAGAATGGGAACAAAGAAATTACCTGCTTTGCAAAATTTTGTGTCTTATTTGTGTGAACAAAATATCTTCTTATTTTCCCCTCTTCCACCCCACAGCAAATGTGTCACTGGTAATTTTGCACGGCTACAAGCACAGACTTTTAAAATAGAAATAGTAGCTGGAACACATACAGCAGAAAAAACACCACACAGAGAAATTAACCCTACTAGAGGAAGAGACTAGTATGTATAAATTACAGTCAATAAATCTAAAAAAGATTGAGTGCATTACAATGTGATTTACTTTGCATTCCATAATCAAAGCCAGTAATTCCTACTTCCACTATGTTTATAACAGATATTTCTTCTTCTGTAGACTTCTGTTGCACTGGAAGTGAATTAATCTCAAACTCTATTTCTTTTAGCTCCCCCATATCTACGTTTTAAGCATAAGGGTATTTTATGTCATTTGACATAGGTCTTATCACAGTTACACCATTGAGAGGTTATAAAGATCATTAAAACCAATGGGATATCCTCAATGAAAATGCAGTGATAAAGCCTGTGCCTTTTTGTTTGCCTTCCTTGGGAGCATTAATATATTGGGTGATAATCTTACAACTGCATCCCATGTGTTGTTTACAATATAAATGGCACTGATATTCAGGCAATTAATATAAACTCTTTACAGAGCCAGAGATGCAAACCGCAAGATGAAGCAGAACGAAACCCACCAGTGCTGCTAGACATTTTTTGCTGCCTTTCTGAGTGAAGTTGATTCTCACTTTCAACAGGCTGTGAAAATATTCCAATAAAATATTTTTTTAAATTTTAAAGCCTTCAGGAGTACAGCACTGAAAGGTGCCATCTGAATCTTTGCATTCAATTCCCCACAGTCACAAGTACCTTAAAAACAGAATGCATGTGAGAAGCCACCAAACACTTTTCTGAGTATCTCCTAGGAAATATCTGATCTCCAGTATACAAGGCTTCAAAATGGTGAATTGTGAGTCAACTCTGCACTATAGATACAAATAAATTCCTCTTAGTCCTCTTAGAAGAGAACTGCTCTGCTCTACAAGACCGTTGTATTATTTTTTCTTATGTCAGATGGAAACTATGTAGGGAAAATAGTACTTTCATTGGTTATTTTTATTTTAAGGTTGCAATAATAATGGTGACCATTGTAGAAAGTAAAGGGAGCCTATATTATGGAGCTGTGGGAAGTTGTGTCCTTTAGTTTTTCTTTTTTATAGCAGTATCATGTGTCAAAAAATACTGAGCCAAAAATATGTAAGGCCAAGAATTTTGCAGCCTGATACCTAGCCTTGTCCTAGTAGAATATTGACCCAGTAAATAGATAAGCTTTAGGAAGAGCAACTGAATATGGTCCAGGACAGGACAGGACACTCCACTAGCCCAAAACTTAGTGGTTTTCTCCAACAGGTAGGGGATTTTAGCTTAGTTTGCTGCTATCTTAGCAAAAGTAGGAGAAAAGTTGCATGTCTACTTATGAATGAACATTTGGGTTGTTGAACTGCTGGTGTAAAGACTGGCATGCTTCTTTCTTTGGGGCTGTAGTCAAAAAGGTGGAAGTGATCATCTCAGTGGGGAGGTCCATGCCTTCAAATCCTCAGCAGGAGAAGATGACTCCTTCCTGTACAGAGATTTGTATTCAAAACCTGGAGAAAAGCAAGGGTCTCCAGATCCCCATCTCCTACAATGAACATCTATGTCCAGTGTGCTAGCTTTTGTGGATGCCATGCTAGGACTCCAGATCGATGTTAACATTTTCCAAGTGTTAATGTCAGTTTAAAAAAATCATCTCTGCTTGCTTCCAGCTAGTCATTCTTTTCGCTTTACTCATTCATCTTGCATCCGTCTTCAGCTATATTTATGTCCCCCTCTCTGTGAAAGAGTAAATGGTTAAATGAACGAGAACTTCTTAGATGAGTTTTGCCTCTAACAAAGGTGCCATAGGCACCTTGTTCTTCCTCTGTAACAGAGTGAATGAATGTGAGAAGATGGGGCTGGCACTGTGAGGCTGAGCCTGATTCCTGCATGAAGAACAAGAACTATCAGTAACAATAATAATACTGAGAAAGAGAATTTTTGCCTCTCTACTTATTTTTGCAGCAGACACATTTTGTAGTGAATGTGTAAAGAAGCCTGGCATATCTTCTGTTGTACAAAAAGCAAAAATATTCAATATGAAGAACTTGTGTCTGCATGCAGTTCCGCGAAAACTGAAATCTCTACTGCATCCCATTGTCTTGATATGATGTAAATCATCTAAGTAGGACTCTCATGTGACTTTGCATCTGAGTGCATGTTACCATCCAAAGTCTTTTTCTATATCATTACATTAATTTACATATGAGAAAAGAATGCTGTTGTTCAAGCTAAATAAGAAAATTTGCTTTTTGCTTTATATAAAATATAAATAAGCTAAATAAAGGTACATCTCTTATGTGATATCTTTTTGATGCGAGATCCATGTATTTTTAATGAATGTGACTAAAGCAAAAGCAAGCTGCTGTTGCACTTCTTATGAGTCATGATTTAAACAGTTATAATTTCTAACTTATTTTGGAACTTGTCATCTAAGCACTGGATTTAGCAATCCAAATTCTGTCGTCCAGTCTTTTAAGTTCTGACTAAGTGGAGCAAGGAAGCAAATTTGTAATATCTTGCTTTTAAGTTTATTTCCTTTACAGGTTATTTGCTTTACAGACTAAATGTTTTAAAGTTTCAGTAATTTCATCATTTTAGATTTCAAGTTCTAACTGCTGGTATGGATAAGATAATTTTACTAGAACCTGACTGTAATGAAAAATATGTAGGGTGATCCCCCCATATGATAAATGAATATTTTGGTTTCAAGTTTTAGTTCTCAGTAAAGAAAAGGTCCTGCATTATGTCTGCTGCTCTGAAAGCCAATCTGCAGTATTTCATGCACATGTCAAATTATGCTGCATGGATGAACTCAGGGGATTAGAGGCACAGAAGAGCTTTTATACAGATTCTGTTTTGCAATCCCTAATGTAAACCATTTGATCTCCTCTCCTACTGTTTGTGCTCATCTTTAAAACTATTAGAATATGTATTTGCATATCCTTTTCATGGAAAAATTACCTGCAACACCTTCATCCTTTGTGGGTGGAATAATGCTTTCACATGTATTATACGGGCATTAGTAATTTTAACAATATTCCATACTAGTAAAGACTTGAACTGAGCCTTGCAAAACTGGATTAAGTTCTGTGCAAGCTTTATGTTTACACTTTCAGTCAGCATAATTAATTTCCTTCTGGAGTGACATATTTATCCCTTATTTTTGCTGTGTTTTACATTTGTTTTATTGTTATGGAAAAAAAAAAGGAGGAGGAGTGAGACAGACTACAGTTGTTTGCCCATGTTCTTAACAATGTGGGGCCTTGGTTACCTCAGAGTAATGTATCATTGTGGGAATAAACTCTAAACTAGTTGAACAGTGAAGTGAAAATCAAAGTTTACAATTAAAAAAGCCTTCAGGCTCTTTTTCTTGATTTCTAAAATGAAGACAGAAAAAATATTACAAAAACGACTTTCCATGCCACTGTTGTAATGTCAGGTCTTTACGGCTTAGTTTGCAAAGACATCAAAGACCAGAATGCCTTGCCACAAGACCCTGCTTAGTGGAATTCATGTCGGACTTCTGGCATGGGATCCAGGTTGAATCCATTTGTGCAAAGCAGGAACATATGATTCTGCAGCCTGAGCTGTAACCACGCTTCACAGTGTCTGGGCAGCAGACTGATGTGAAGAGTCTGACTATCTGTGGGGTAAAAAAGATAACCATGTGTCCAGAAACTTTGCCCTCTGTAAGTTGCAGCATGAGCTGTGTCCTCACAGTATCCACTTCCAGTCTCAAAACAGGGTGAGGGAGCTCTTCTAACAAGCAGTCAGCACCAGCCCACTGTCCAGCTGCATAGACTTGGAGCAGACTTTGTGTAACCAGATTTCCATATGTTCAGTGACCACTGCCCAACATTCTTGGGTTGTTATTTTTTTTTAATAGGACATGAAAAAATCTCCAGAAAGAAATACTGCTGTCATTTGGGAAGTGTGGAAATAAAAAGTTGGAACTGGCTATAAAATTCTGGCTTGACTCTGAGAAAATATGCATATAAAGGAAATGCATTATTGAAGATATATTTACTTTTCAATAGTTTTACTTAGGTAAACCATAAGCTTAAAATAAAGCAAAGAAAGATTAGAATAGCAGCAGAGGGTAATTCAGTTAAAACTGTATTAAAAACCTAATTCTTGATAGTCTTGCTATTGACATAATTTTCTTCCTTGGAATTTTCTCTTCCAAGAAAACCCTCTAAATATCAGAAAAAATAGTAAGAGGAAGTAACAGCAGCCAACAATGTCCCCAGTGAAAATCCTTCCTTCACTGTCAGCTTGATATTGAGAAAATTATTCTTCATTTGGGATTATACTATTTGCCTTCTGGTGTTTGCAGTCACTCGTTATTCCTCGTGGTAGAGACAGACAAGTAGCTGATGTTTCTGCCTTTGACATTATGCTATTACTAATGTCCATCACAACATTTTCTAATATCCATGAGCTATTTTTAATATGAAATTGCAAACACTGAATATTATGCCTCCATCTAGCTTTTGTGGAGTAAGGCTGCTCACTCTGAAGAATAGACTCTAACTGGAGTTTAACCACACAAATTTGGATGGAAAAATGGCCACTCTGAGTCCAGGATGAAATACATATTGCACAGAATTATCAAATGCCTTTCCTAATTTTTATTCATAAGCTTCTACAAAAGCAGCACCAGAAATTTAAGGGTTTCATGAAAGAGCTTGACCTTCACCCCTTACCCTGAAACTTCTGCTGGCAGTGGAATAAGTGCAACAGAAACAAATATCAGAATCTTCATCCAAAAGTCTGCACGTGTGACAGGGAAATTTGAGTTCTTGTGACAGGAAGAATAATGATATCCTTTGTTATTTGTAAAACTGAGTAGAATTTTAGTCTGATAAACAGACATTAGGTCTTATTTTTGAAAATATGTGTGTTGGGAATGGTTATCTGAAAAAACACCTGCTTATGACAAAGACCTATATTTCCAAGGAAAAAAACCCTGACTCTGAAAGGATCCAGAAAATAGGGCATATATACCCAGATAAGCTTTATTTCAAACAAAACCGAGAGCTATTGACTAAAGCAAACTGTTGATATGAAGGTCCTAGAATTGCTTTGAGAATGGTCTAAGATGTTTCCAGAAGAGACTCAGTAGATGCACCATAATTAAAGTCACCATTCCAACAAAGAGAAAAGCGTAAACCAAGACTTTATTGGTCTAAACAAGTTAGTGCAGGACTAGGTGACCTCATAGCACAGCAGATGTTAAGAAGTCATACTTGTTTACAGAGAAAACAGTGCATATGTCAACATACAATCCCAACTGAGAATCGGCAATAAAAACAGTATTACTAAAAGTTATGTTTGTTTAGCAAAGAACAAAATGTGTCTCTCAAAGTACTTAGGACCTGCTTTCACAAAAGCTTTGCTTTCTCAGGAATGGCATCATTTAGGTCCTTTGAAAATAAGCCTCTGAGTTATCCATTTAAAGTAAAAAAGAGAAATGTATTGCCAGATGGTTTTATGTTTGTGATAATTCCCCATTCTTGCTCTTTTGAGACATAGCACATTCTGAAACCAAAACCTCTATGATAAAAAGAATTCTTGTCTGGTAGAATTTAAACAGATAAAGTGAATTTAGTGTACTCATAAAGAGCATGAAAAAAGAATTCAGAGAAAATCTTAAGGAAGGAATCTGTCACTACTCCAGCATGATTCATTTTGTTGTTGCTATTCTATCCCAATTTTTAGTTAATTTAAAAGTACGTCATTAGAATATAATCTGTAAGAATGAAACACCAATATCCATTTGCTGTTTCTACCAACAAAACTTCCAGCACTTGTCTAGCTGGTACAGTTAAAATCCGGACAACCCAAGATATTTGTCTTCAACGTTAATATGAATAAAAATGAGGCATGATTATCATAAATATTTCTTGCTACGATACAAATCATAAAAGGAATATATAAACTGTGTTTAGTGTTGGCAACTTTGAACTATTGTTTATAGCAAATGCATTTGTTGGTTTACCTAGTCTGTCCATATCCAGGAAAAAATACCTGAAGAAACCCTGCTTGGTTTCTGCTTCTAAAGCTTGAAGAAAACAAACAAGGAGCAATCTTGGCTTCTAGTTTTATTAGTAGTTGAGCATATGAGAAATATAACTCTAGGTGACAGAATGTATTTGGGTGTTGCAAAAAGACAATATAGTCAAATTAATGAGTTGAAATAACATGTGAAAAGAGTAATGTGAATAAATACAGACTGTATTTAAACTGAGATAAATATTCCATCTATGAGGCTGTCATAGAGAAAAGGGGGGAAAAAAAAGAGACAATATTAGTTTCAATAGCTGTGAGTCCTGACCTGCAAAGGCTTTCTGACTCTGAAGTCAAGGCAAGTGCTTGTTTATAGGCAATGCAATTAAGCCATGATTTACTCCAGGGCAACTGCCTGACTCTGTGGGAAGGATCCATCCTCTGTTGATGGATTTTAAAGAATTGAAGGACACTAATAAATATTCTTCAGCAGAACAAGCACCATTGCTGGTCATACTCTAACAAAATTTGGTGAGGACTCTGGCTGTGTATAAAAAGAGCTTCTACCTCCCATTGCACTTGATGCAAATGGAACCAGAAGCTTCCTTTTACAAAGATGCTCATGGCTTGAATGAATGAGTGTTTCACTGGTGTCTCAGTTTGAGAGACAG
>VWPU01018908.1:0-14138 GCA_013398955.1 Callaeas wilsoni | reverse complement strand
AACTCCTCAAACCCCTACATGGAGTTATACCATGGTGGGGATGCTGGCATCCCTCCAGGCAGCTCTGTGCCCGGTGCTCAGGCTCAGCTAGTGCCTTGTTGCCAGGCTGCTGGCCCTTGCTCTGCGTCCATGTTGTGCCATCCCTAGCAGTGACACGGCTCCCAGATGGAAAGGGTGAAGGAGGTGGCTCTTTGCACCAGAGTGAATATGGACAGCCCCAAGCCTGTCCCTTGCTCACGCAGAGCCCCTTTAGAGAGAGGGGTCCAGCTTGGTCCCCCAGTCTGCCAAAGGCAGAGGATGGTGACGGGCTTGGCTCTGCCCAGTGTCCCAAACTGGACATCAATCCCACCCTGCCAGGAGCACAGTGAGGAATCAGAAGCGGTCAGGATCCCAAGCAGCAGCTCAGTGTCCCAGGAAGCTTGGTGTGAGTCCTGGCAAGTGACAGTTCATCACACAAGGCTGGCAGGACCCTGTTGTGTTTCCCTGGTGGCCCAGAAGGTCACAGCAAGCAGAATCGTAGAAACTCCATGTGGGAACTGCTGGTGCTGCAGAGCTTGCCCTTGGGTCTGGAGATGACACCGTCCTATACCTTTGGGAGAAGTAAATGCAACCACTGATACACTCATTGTAAAGAAGGCACAACTATAAATATAATGGCTGCACTTCCTGTGCTTCCCCTCTCACACCAGGTACGCTCCTGTACCACACAGGGATATACCTATATGTGTCTATACATTCACATGTGTGTGTCTACACAACTATGGTGGAGAGTTTTTTCCACTTTCTACCAAATTCCTTAACCTGCAAGTGTTTCTTGGACCCTCAGTGCTGCAGCTGCTCCCTAAAAGACATACTTTTGGGTTTCACTTCACTAAAATAAGTATCTTCCAAGAATTCCCAGAAGGCAGCAAAACACTTTTCCGATTAGAGACCACCTCAAGTGGCTGCTGCCAAGCAGATGTGATATAGGAACCTTTTCCAAACCACACTTCCCAAGGCACATGTGGATCTTAAAAAAGACAATAATGTGTTATGCTGGCCAAGGAGGCACAGAGACTATTGGACATCAGACTCAGGGAGAAATGGAGTCACTTAATTTGACAGAGGAGTTTCCTCTGCATCTTACTTGTGGCAAAAGAAAAGAGACATTAGCTCCAGAGATGTAGGCTGTACTTTGATCCAGCTCTTTCTATGTCTAAAGGCCACCCCATGCCCTGCGGTGTCCATTAGGGACCTTGTAGATAAGACCTCAGGCAGTGGATATTGGAAAACAAACATCCTTGGATGCAGACGCTACAATTGCAGAGCAAGAGCAAAAGGTCAGAAATTTTCGACCTTCCCCATGTCAAGGGAAGATGCTCCAAGGAGACCACCACCTTGAAGCTGCAGGTATGAGGAGCTTGAGCCCTGGCAATATACTCTGCCCTCCTCCCAGAGTGTCTCCAGACACGGCCAGAGGACACTGGAGTATCTGAGCGGTTGGCGACAGAAACATATAATTCACATAAATGCCAGGAAAGCCAACAGCCACGGCAGCAGCCTTCACCCAGCCTCAACAGGGAAGATGAGGAGAGCACCTTGGAAAAGCACCAGCTCCACACTGCATCTCCTCCAGCTCCCTCTCCACTGAAGATGTTGCTCTCTGTGTACCATCCCCACGTCCCAAATCCCTCCATCACATGCTCATCCCCTTCAGCTCTTCCCCAGCCCTCCACTGAGGTCCCATGACCCTGCCCTGCTTTTTAGGGCTTGGGGAAAGTTCACGGGAGGCACAGACCATCTCTGCCCCACTAACCGCACATAAGTTCAGCATTCCCAGTTCATGGTGTTCCCTTAGAACACCCCATTTGTTGGAGGGGCAGCAGGATGAGGAGTTTGGCCAGGATGGCGTCAGGGCAGCAGGGCATGGCTGCTGACAGCAGCTCCATGGAGATACCATCAGTGCTCAAGGCTTTGCCCAGGCTCCTTATCCTTCAAGAACAGCTCTTGCCTCAGCAGCAGGGCTGTAAAAAAAAATCTTTACTGATCAGAGGTAGACCAAGACCTGGAAAGCAATTTCAGAGAAGACACTGTGAAGCAGGATGGAGGTCAGAATCCAGCAGGTGAGCAGGAGATGCAGGAGCCAAGTGCAGGCAGAAGTGCAGGTCAAAATCCAGCACCAACCCTGCTCACTGACACCTTGAGGGTAGACAAAGTGCACAACAGCTACTCTACCCCTGTCAGGTAGGAGAAAAGGGTTATCAGTGAAAGCAACATGAGTCTATTCCATAAAATATAGTACTCCAGCAATTTCCTCCAAGATCACAGAATCACAGAAATCAACTAGGTTGGAAAAGACCTCTGAGATAATCAAGTGCAACCTTTGACTGATCACCACCTTGTCAGTTAGACCATGGCACTAAGTGCCACATCCAGTCTTTTCTTGATCACCTCCAGGGACGGTGGCTCCATCATCTCCCTGGGCCGCCCATGCCAATGCCTGACATCCCCTCCTGTGAAGAAATTCTTCCAGGAGTCCAACCTGACTCCTCCCCTGGTGTGGTGGTTTTGTATGGGTTGATTTTTGGTGAGGAGGGAAAAAAGGCAGCCACTGAAGTGTTTCTCTGTGAGGAGCTGCTAAAAGCTTCCTCCGTGTCTGGAAAAAACAATCGCTGGCTGGCTCTGAGAACAGACACACTGCTAAACCAATTAGAAAAGCCGATAACATATCTATATGTTCTATGATAACATATTTAAGGAATGAAAAAATGCGGGAATCTCTCTTTCTTCCTGCCCTCTCGTGGGTGAGGGGGCGGCCAGCCCTGCCAGGCCTGCCAGGCCCCTTCCTGGCCGGGGCAGCCGGGGCCCTTCCCAGGGCAGCTGCCGAGATCATGCTGCCGGGGGCGGGGGGAGCCATCTCAGCACCGCGAGCAGCCTCGTGGCCGGCGCTGGGAGCGGCCCCACAGCCTGTGCCTCAGAGCGGCCGGGGCAAGAAAAGTGGCCATGCGGCCGCTGCCATTTTAGCACAGGTAGCAATGGACTTTGCCTGCCTGGCCACTTCTAGCCTGCCGCACCGCAGGCAGAGGGACAGAAGCGGTGGCAGCAGCTTCTCCTTTCCAGCGCCTCGCATGAAGAGAGGCACCAAATGGAGCCGAGGCCGCGGCAGCTGGCACGGTGCTGGTGGAGACCACATGATCAGCAGCGAGAAGCATGGCGAGTGATCCCACAATGTGGAGCCCCGACGGAATCAACTTTTCAGTGCTGCAGAACTCTATAAAAACTTTCCAATTTATAAAATTTCAGAACAAATGAACCCACGAACACCAACTCCCGAAACCAGAGAAAAGAAAAAGGTGAAAACACTTTTTCTTTTTTTTTTTTTGTGAAGAGAACATGGTAACACCAAGGTCAGTGCAAAGGAAGGAAAGGGAGGAGGAGGTGCTCTGAGCATCGGAACTGAGAGTCTCCTGCAAGCCGTGGTGAGGACTATAATACAACAAACTATTTTCCCTGTAATTCATTATGTGCATGGGGGGATGCAGAATTCACCCGCAGCCCATGAGAAGAATGGTTCTCACACTGGACCATGTAGATGCTGAGAAGCTGTGATAAATGGCTTGAACAGCAAGAGAGAACCCTTGCCTCCAGGGATAGAGGAAGAGGGCTGTTGCTTTAATAATAAAATAACTCATCCTTAAATATATACCCCATTAACTTTTTGGCCCATGAGAAAAGGCAGTTGTGGGAAGACTGCTTTGCTCATGGGAGGGACTCACGTTGCAGCAGGTTTTTTGGGCAGGACTGCTCTTGTGAGATTTTGAACCATGCTGGAAAAAGTTCACGAAGAACTGTCTCCTGTGGGAAGGACCCCATGGCATAGCGAAAGAGACTCCTCTCCCTAAATGAACTGAAGAAGTGACAAACTGACTAAAATCCCCATGTTTCGCCTCCCTGCACTGTTGATGGAAAAGAAAGTTGGAGGGGTGTGGGGGGGGAGGTGTTCTAAAGGTTTATATTCATTCTCATTACCCTGTTTTAATTCTGTTAATAAATTTTTCTTTATACTTTCTTAAAGTCTTGAGCCTGTTTTGCCCTTAAAGTGTTCTCTCCTAATCCTTATCTCACCCCATGAAGTTTTTAAAATTGTTCTTTCCTCTCCTCTGCTCAACTACAGCAGAGGAAAATGAATGAATGATTTTTCGTGAGTGCACTGGCCTTTGGCCAACGTCCAACCTACAACACCTGGCTCAGCCTGAGGCTATGTCCTTGTCCTGTCACTAGTTCACTAGGAGAAGCCTTTCAGGTAATTGTAGAGAGTGATAAGGTTATCCCAGAGTGTCCTTTTCTCCAGGCTAAACAACCTTAGCTCCCTCAGGCACTCCTCATAAGATTTACCCTCCAGACCCTTCCCCAGCTTCATTGCCCTTCTCTGGACTCGCTCCAGCACCTCATTGTCTCTCCTGATTTGAGGAATCCAGAATGCTTTGGGTGGGAAGGGACCTTAAAGCTCACCTTGTTCCACTCCCCTGCCATGGGCAGGGACACCTTCCACTATCCCAGGTTCATCCAAGCCCCATCCAACCTGGCCTTGAACACTTCCAGGGGCAGCCACAGCTTCTCTGGGCAACCTGTGCCAGGGCCTCATCACCCTCACAGGGAAAACTTTCTTCCTAATATCTCATCTAAACCCACTCTCTGTCAGTTTGAAGCCATTCCTCCTTGTCCTATCTCTAGATGCCCTTGTAAAAAGTATCTCCTCATGTTCCTTGTAAGCTCCCTTCAAGTACTGGAAGGCCAAATCATAAGATCTCACAGTCAGCCTTTGCAACAGCCTGGCCTGGCTCCATCTCTACTTATAATTTTATTTATCCAGGTCTTGCTGCAAACTCACAGTTTTCCTGTACTAAATGTGCTCCCCATTTCCACACTGAGTCTATCACCTTCTACTCTTTCTCCCTCTCCAGAGGGTATTTTCCCCAGGGAGCTGCAGTCTGTGCTATGCACATACCTTATCAACTTACACATTCACAGAGATGAGACCTTTACACTCACCTGGCCTTCAATGTGTTTGTTACTCTCCAATAATTTTTGCACAAGGGAAAACAAAAATCAATTCAATGAGAGGGAAAGATTCAGGGATTTTCCTAGACCTGTGACTGATGGGAGTTCCCTTCACTTTCCAGGGCCAGGCTGGGAATGACATGGTGCCTCTGAAGGTTTCTTACACCACTTGGGAAAAGTTAATTCCAGTGGTGGTTTTGCAGAAGGACAGAGAAAGGAAGCATATCTGTGGAAGAAAATTCACCGCAATTGTGTGAGCTTACCCTCTGCCTCTAACACTTTCCCTTTCTGTGGATATTGGGAACACAGAGAGGTTTCGTCTCCTCCAGAAAGTCCTGAAACAGTCTCATCTGGACTGACTCAGTCTTCGCTATTTCTAAAATAGAGCAGCACCACAAAGTTGGCTTGGCTTGGCATTTCCATATGAAGACCAGGTGCCATGAGCTGAGTGTGGGCAAAAAAAGTCCCCTGTTTCGAAATCCTGCTTGCCTCCACCTCCCCAGCTGTCACACTGTGTTCCAGCCACAGCTGCAATTCCTTTGGCAAACCCAGATTCTGCAGCCACACATTATTCCCCTGCAAGCTGCAATGGCTCCTCATGGTCTGAAAGTGTCTTGCCCCCACACACACCCCTTGTGTTTTGCAGTGGGATAGGGATCCCAGGGGTAAGATGTGGTGACTAGAACACTCAGTTTACAGTTCCAATCAGAGAGGGCTGTCATGCAGCACCACAGGCTACAAGTTTTTCCCTTTGGTGGGTTGGCTTCCGAGACCTTACACAGCCAGCTGGACATAAATATTTGTATGTGCATGCCTTGTTACACCACCCCGCCTGCAACAGGAATTTTACTCCAGCCTGCCAACTTAAGTGTATGTCCAAATTTCAGATTAGCCACCCTTTCTTCAGCTGCTGCTGAATGCTTGCAATGCCTGAAGTCTTTATGTACTTAGTTGTAGCTGGGAAAGCTCCTTTACCCAGGTATTGCTGCTGGTAATGCTCTATTCCATAACTCTGCATGCAGCTATATCCACAGAAACACAGCCAGGAGCCCAGAGGAGCCTTCTCATCACTGGGATTGTTTCCTTAGTTCCCATACTCTCTGGCCCAGACAATATTACATACAAGATCAAACAGCGTCAAGAGAGAAGGAGAAAGAAGGCAGCATACCCCAGACTTCCTTTCAGAGCAGAGTGGATTTAAAGTCTAAAAAAGAGGAAGACCATGAATTCATGTTTCCTACAATTCAAGTGATGTAACCACTAGCCTTAGGCCAAGCAGGCTTTTCCTCTGCACAATGCGTTCCTGTGCTTGTGCAAGCCCCCACGCCAGGAGGTGAACCTGAGAGAGAGGACCTCTCCAGTGTCCATCCTGCAAGTCCTTGGGGTAGAGCTCCCTCACCTGCCTGCACACACATCCACCTCCAGCCACTGCCACCTGCCTCTCCCACAGTTCTTCTGAAGCCCTGATTACCTGGCTTTGAATGCTGAATTCGCCAAGAGTGAAACATTAGTTGTGTGACCACGGAGTTGGTTCGTGTCTGGGAAGATTGACTTCTTCCTTTTGTCTCACAGCTGCTCTTGGACGCAGGCAGTCCCTTGGGAGGTACAAGCAAAGCTGCTTCCAGAATTCATGCTGGGATGAAGCAACGAAGAGCTAAGCCTTCAATGGACATGGCACAGGTAGCTGTGCTACCCTGGGGCTGTGTTTTCTCCATGGCTGTTTTAGCTGCATCACAGTGCACCCATGGCCAGCCTGGCCCACGAGATGGAACAACCTAGGAGAGATG
Source organism: Callaeas wilsoni (assembly GCA_013398955.1). Classification (NCBI taxonomy): domain Eukaryota; kingdom Metazoa; phylum Chordata; class Aves; order Passeriformes; family Callaeidae; genus Callaeas; species Callaeas wilsoni. The sequence continues at coordinate 7,311 of VWPU01018908.1, read as the reverse complement.
GAGGCATTTATGTACAGATGGGTTTAACCAGAGCAACAAGCTCTCATCCACCATTTCAGGAGCAGTACAGCCATGAGGCAGCAGGTACAGAGGTGGAGCAACAGGTCTCACTGGAGAGACAAATTGCTGATGCTGAGAACAGATGTGATTGAAGGAGAAGAAGAGTGAGAGAAGCAAAAGCTATGACCCACAGGGAGCATGAACATGCAGAGCAAGGAGACACAGCTCATTTTGTCTGGTCTCAGCAATTGAAACCAGACACTTTATGTCATTAACATTCCAAGGCATGTTGAGCTCAAGGGCTTGCTGTGCTGCACAGTGCAAAATACTCCTGCCCTAAAGAAGCTCCATGTAAGATCATGAAGAACAAAGTTAGATCTGGCTATGTCTCCTTCCTTTCAATTCTCTTTGTACAGTGTACCAGGGCATGGGAAACAGTTACCTCATTCACAATGGATTCAGTGTTGCTGAAAGGGGATTGATCCTCATGGACCTTGTAAGGAGAAACAAGCCAAATCCCTCAGATCTGGGCCTTGTGATGAGTAGCAGCTCGACAAGGTTCTCTTGCCCACACTTTCCTTTGTGTCTGATTTCCAGACCTCCTTCTCAGACCCCCAGTACACCCTGGGAAACTGGAGCAGCTGCAAGCAGCTGGGGAGGGACACTCATCAGTCTTGATTAGTTTTGTTGCTTTACCACAGTGTTCTAGATAGCTGCTGCAAAACCTGGCAAGACAAGTCCTTTTTCACTCTGCATCAGCCTGGAGGGGGAAAAGTTATTAAAAACATCCCCCAGAAGCACAAGGAGGACAGTACTGGTTTACATGAGATTCAGATATGGATTCAGACAGCAAGAAGTGTATCAAGTAGAGCAAAGGTATTGTGGAAGGAGTGAGCCTGCTAGGAATGCCCAAATCCTCACCCTGCAGAGAACTGTGGTCTGAACACAGCCACGTGTCCATGGGCAGGACAATCCTCCACTGGGCTTCCTGCCCTCTGCGTCCTGTTCCAGAGCCTGCCTGGCACAGCTTGGAAGGGACATGGATAGTTCTTGGCTGTTCAGGCAGAGAACAGTTTTACTGCTGTACAGACAGACTGGGAAGTCTTAGCTCTGTGGAGACAGGTAATCAGAAAGGGCTCACAGAATCACAGAATATCCCGAGTTGGAAGGGACCCACAAGGATCACTGAGTCCAACTCCTGGCCCTGTGACAGCCCAGAGAATGGCAATGAGCTGGCCAAGGTCATTCAATGGAACTTAGCTTGGAAGAAGATGAACAGTATTAGGTGTCCAGTGCTGAAATGTTGCCAAAGCAGGAAGATCTGTGCCAGAGGAAAAAGGTCATTTCTCCTAGGCTGCAATTTTACTCAGTGCCACTGTTCTGTGAGATTGGCCAAGCGTTATGGAAGCAATAACATTATCTAACAGCACTGAGTGTAGTGAGGCTGCATCCCACCTTACATAGCCCTGGCTTTCTTTGTAAAATTGGTGAAGGAGCAGCTCTGTTATAGATTTTATCAAAAGCTGATGGGTCAGATGAATTTAGATTGTGCTGTTGCTACCTAGCCATGCTGGCTCCCCTCTGAGAGGATAACTTCAAAAGAAGATTTTAATCAAGTTGTACTTCAGACATCAGAATGGCAGAGAGAAATGGTTGGGTGTCTGGCCCAGGATTCCAAGTGAGCTGTTTAGAGCCCACAGCTCGGTTTGCTCTATCACCTGCTCTGACAACTGCTTCATTCATTTAGGCTGTGTTTTCAGAGCAGTTGAGGAGCTACTTCTGCCTGGCCATGCTTTAAAAATCAGATTCTCACACGGAAAACACAAAAATTTATGGTTCTACTTTAGGATTTGCAGAATGTGAACACTGAAGAAAGTTGGATCTCCAGAAGGTTTCTTTAACAGTTTTGGGGGTTGCAGAAAAAATTGTGAGTACAATCATACACATAGTTTGCTCTTGCCTTCGACAATGCCACTACAGCCTGGAGCTCACTGGAGAATGGGGTATAGAGATATGGTGGGAAGATAAAGAGGAGTGTATTGGGATGTTTAGGGGCACAAGGTAACAACACCGTGTGACTGTTGCTAGTACTGTTACCTCATGTTTGAGGGGAGAAAAGGAACAGTATCAGGAATACTGGAAAATCCTCCCTAATGGTGAAAGGCTCCCAGGCCACACACCACAGAACAGAGACACTCTACAAAATCACACTGTTTGATAGCCTTAAACAAAAAGGCTTTGCACTGGATCGACCCTCCCACAGCCCAAAACCCAGAGGTCACCCTCAACATTTTATTACCTGGTCTGAAAAACTCAGCATGGTTGTGATGCTGTGTCTGGTAAAGGTCAGATTTGTATTAAGAAACTATTTGGAGCATCCAAACATGATATTAAGAACTGTGGAACCACAGCTTGAAGGAACAAGATGCTTTCACAGAGCCCCGGGGAAGTCCTGTGGGAGAAGAACAGGCTGGATTTCACATCCTGACTCCAAAATCTCTCTCTCCCATCAGACTGAACAAATTCATCACGGCAAACTTTAGTATTTAGACAAGAACAATAAATGCTAAGTATCTCACTACCCTGCCTTTACCTGTGCCTCTCTGTAAAGCATTACGCACTTAGAGTCACTGCTCTCCACAGATACAGCCCTTCCAGCAGAGAGAGCTGCACTGGCTATACCACAAGCATACCTTGAATTTCTAGTCTTTCACATGCCTGAAGAGGAAACAAACACATCACTGCAAAGTATAACACGGTATTTATTCCTTGTGGCGAAACAAGGACGTTTGACTAAGTTTAGCATTGAACAGGCATATTCCTACAGCACCAGGGCATAAGAGCGTTGCAGGAAAACGGGTGTCAAGGCATAGTTTTTAAGTGAAAAGCCCTGAAATACTCATATGTATGCAATGACATCCAGGGGCAGAAGGTCCTGAAGTCCTAAAGCTGTTCATGGCCTAGCTACCAGTGTGCACTGCAAGAATATCCTTAGACCTCAAGAGAGGGCCAAATGTTCAGAAACTATGGCAGATGACTTTATAGACCTCTAAGTATTTCAGCTAAATTGCTAAATTCACACCCTTCTGCAGATTAGAGAGGAACTCCCAAAATCTCCTGTTCTGGTTGTTCCAAATCTATATAGCTACTCAACAATGCAGCCACTGGAAACTCTCTCAGCTCCCTGCAATGACAACTACAGCTGTTTCTACACACTTGGATGAAAAGTTTCCAAGTCCTCAGAAGACAAATCCCCCACTCTGCAATTCCTTTAAGGAAGCCACATAGACTATACCCTCTGGAGCCAGACACACATCTACCCCTACTCTCATAGAGGTGCAGAAGGAGTGACAGACTGAACAGGGAGCAGACCAGAGATCTTCCAGCACAGGGAAAACACCAGCATCCAGAGGCTGTGGGCTGAGCCACTGCTGCAGTGCAATCCCCACAAATGCTAAGCAATGCCTGATACAAGGTACTCACACCTCACCGTGATAAAGGAATGCCAGTGTTGCTGTGGGCAGAATGACCCACTGATCACCTGGATCTCCAGGGGCTCAAGGAGAGCTCTCTGTAGTCGCCACCACAACTCAAAGCCAATGAATAAGAAGGACAAACGAAGCGCCAGTTGCAAGTCGGTGCAACATACGGGACAAGAGCCCTCAGCCTCAGGCAGCGTTTAGAGACAAGTAGCCCCAACCCACTGGCACCGCAGCAAAGCAGTTCACCTGCGGAAGCGGCCGTAAAGAGCCTGTCCTCAGCAGCAGCCTGGGAGTGCAGGAGGGAAGGGACAGAAAAGCACAGAAGTAAGAGCCAAAAGCAGCACTCACGGAGTTCTTACTTTCTCTCCTGCTCGTCCACCAACACATGGGCAGTATCTAAAGGAGTCTACACTTCGGTGGAAAATTGCTGAGCAGGCTTCTGAGCTCAAGAAGCGGCTGGAGGACAACACTTCAAATCGGGCATGCCACTCCCAGCTCCGACACCGAACCTCAGCACCACACCGGCCTCCGCACGGCCGCGGGCCCCGGAGCCTTGTCCAGCTGCACCCTCCCTGTGCTCGCACCACTGCCAGGAGTTCCTCTCATCCTTCCCCACGCCACTCCCAGCACCCAAAGCAGCCCAATGCACAGAAGCAAATGGGCAAAACGCTCACGTACAAGGACTCCCGACGGCTGGAGGGGTCCTCTCAGGCGACGGCACCAACTCGCTGCGCGTTCTCCAGTGGCCGGGATCAGCCAGGTGCCGGCGCAACCCGGCTCTCCCGCCGCCAACTTTCTGGGAGGCTGCTGTTTGAAAAGCTCCTGCCGTCTTTGTTTCGTTCGGGCAGAGCCAGCAAGGGCTATCGGGAAGGTCACCCAGGAGGAGACCGCCGTACAGGGAGGGCGGAGCCCTTCTCGTAACCCTTTCGGGGCAGCCGCGCTCCAGGGCCGCCAGGAGCCACGTCACCTCAGAGCACAGACCCGTCCGTCCCGTCCCGGAGCACAGCCCAGGCGTGGCTGGTCACATCCGTGCCAGAGGATGGAGGAGAAGCCCCACAGGAGGCAGCGCTGCCGTCCCTAGAGGTCCCCTCCAGCCCTGGAAGCACCAGCTCCAATCCCTGCGGGGGCATGGTGGCTGCGCTGTGCCAGTCGGGCTGCTGGCACGGGGCAGAGGCCACAGCGGGGCCATTCGCTCTGAAACTGAGGCAGACAAGTGCTTTGAGCTGTTCTCATCTCTGCTACTGCCCCCAAATGAGATGTTCAAATGTCTCTCCTCCTTCAGGCTTAGCTTAAGGCTCAGTCCTGACAGCTGCTGGCAGCCCCTGGAAGCGGATCAGACCCCCCATACGCTGCCACCACCGCTGGCCTTGCGGCTCGCAACTCTGCAGGAACCTGCTTCAGCTAACAGCTGGCAGGCAACCTTTCTCACAGTACCATTATTTTTCTGCTGGTTCAGTGACCTTACCTCCCCACCCCTGGAAAGATGAAAGCTGTTATGAGGGTGTGCAGGACTTTGTGATCAGTTAGCCCTTATGGCTTTGCCATAACTGAGAGAGAAAAAAATGTTAAACACTGTGGGTGCAGTCAGGTGGGGGTCAGGCTCTGCTCCCAGGGAACAAGAGACAGAATAAGTGGAAATAGCCTCAAGTTGCACCAGGGGTGGTTTAGTTTGGATATTGGGGAAATACGCCTTGCAGAATAAGTGGTCAGGCATTGGAACAGGCTGCCCAGGACAGTGGTAGAATCACCATCTCGGGAAGTGTTCAAAAAAATATGTAGATGTCGCACCTGGGGCCATGTTTTAGTGGTGGCCTTGGAAGTGCTGTGGGAATGGCATTGGAATTAGATTCGATCATCTTAGAGGGCTTTTCCAACCTAAATTATTCCATGATTCTAAGGTCATCATGCCAGTCTACTAATAGTCCTCATATGACATAATGCAGTTTCTCATTGAACCCATGTGAACTTCTAGTAGACTACAAAATCCCCCTGTGAGGGAAATCTGCCCTTTAACAAGATGTTGTATGAAGAACAACTTCATTTCTGCTTTCTTTGGGGTTTTGTTTTGTTTGTTTTCTGAACCTGTTCCATGGCAGGTTTTATGTAAAACCCCTTGGTTTTGCAGCAGAACAGAAAATAAGCCAGGTTTTCTTCTTGCCACACAGGAATTTATAGACACCTGCCCTCGTCATGCTCATGCCCTGTGATGGAAGTAGACGGGACATATTCTTGCACTGCTTCAAGAGGTAAAGCTTCCATCATTAGGAATTTCACAGATATGCCTGTGGCCATACACCAGCTGATCAGCACACCTGCTCCTCAGAAAAGTCTGACACTTTTAAGGCCCTGCATTAGGGATGGGGTAAAAATACACTTCTGATTTTGTTCCTCTGAGGCCAAAAGTCAGGCAGCTAGTGTGGTCAGAAGATCAGTGCCTGCAGTGGCAAATTTCCTTTTAAGTTCACAGCAAACACATTTGGCAGGGAAAGAGAGAGGATATCCTTCCCACATGACAAGAAATGCCACTGTATGGTGTTCCATCTTAAGTCTTTCATTCTCTTCTTCCCAATTTTCTTGCAGTTGAGAGGCTAAGTCCCCTCACAGTAGTGCCGTCCCTACATCCATGTGAAAAACAAAGTTCACTTTCCTGTTAGGATTTAAAAGTTTTAATAAAGAGACAATAAGGGACAAAAACAATAAAGCAAAAAAACCAGCGCTGGGTACCCTTGGCACTCAGCCAAGAGCACACGTTATTGCGGGGACACCCTTGATATACCTTTACTATTGCATCAGTATAATGCATATTCACAAACACTTATGCATATTTATATAGTTTACATTTTCCGGGAACTGTTTAGCATGACTCCTCCTTGGGTCCGCCTTTTTAGAGCATGCGTATTCCCTGACTGTGGCTTTAGTCCGTTCTTGTTCTCTCCTCCAGCTCGGGCTTTGGTCCATGGTGTCTGCAGACGGTTGTTGCTGATGGTTGGTGAGTCAGGAGCAGAGGGAGGTCCACCACGCGTTCACTGGATGTTATCCAGCTAAGCAGACAGTTTAATTACTATAACTATATCGTCTATTTTACTACTCTTAATAACAGAAATAAAGGCATAGCTAAAACGCCTATATCCTTATAGTAAAGCTATTTTAACATTCCACATACAACATCCTTTAATATTTGCGGAAAGCCAATATTATAATACGTATTTATAACAATCCACCACCACCTCAAAACAGTCTGTGTGCTGTGAATCTGCAACCTGCACCTGAGACAGGGTGGGCCCATAATCCACGTGTGGAAGCTCCAGCCTGCTGGGTTGTCAAGCTTTTAAAAACCAGAATTGAAGCCCCAGCTGCTATCGTCATTACTATTCTTATGCAGGATAGGGTTTGTGGGAACTTTTATTTCACCAGTTAGTGTAGCTGCATAAGCCAGACAAGCAAACTCAGTACAAATGGGACTCACTGCTCACTGCACTGGTCAGATGTGCCCGATGAACTGGGCTGAGGCAGCGTAGGCCGGGAGCATTTAATACTCTAACACACAGAGCGGGCCTGGCCAGCCCGCATCTTCCGGCCACCACGGCCGCCGAGCACGGGCCCTGAGCACAGACCGTTCCCCGCGCCGCGGCCCCGTCGGGTCCGCGTGAACCCTTTCCGCCCGCCCCGCCCCCGCTATGACGCCATCACCACGCGCCGGCCCTGCGCCTTCCCGCCGCGCTGCGTCAGTTTCGCGCGACGGGCGCGGAGCGGCGGCGGCGCCGAGGATGTGAGTGCGGGGTGGGGGCCGCGCCATCCGCGTCCATCCGGCCCGGCCGCGGCCCGAGCG
>VWPU01018906.1:0-30156 GCA_013398955.1 Callaeas wilsoni | reverse complement strand
ACCTGTCCAAACCAAGACAGGCTTGAACAGGAAGAGAGAGAGAACTCTTGTTTTCAAAGATAGAGAAAGAAGACCCTTGCTTTTATACTAAAACAGCTCATCCTTAAAAGACTGTACTCCATAAACTTTTTGGCCCATGAGGAAACAAAGGCAGTTGCGGAAAGACTGCTTTGCTCGTGGGAGAGTCTCACGTTGCAGTAAGTTTTTTTGGGGGGGAAACTGCTCTGAAATCTCGCTCGTGAAATTTAAACCACGTTAGAAAAGTTCACAAAAACCTGTCTCCTGTGAGAAAGACCCCATGGCACAGCAAAAGAGACTCCTCTCCCTAAATAAACTGAAAAAAAATTTACTGTTTAACGGTGACAAACTGACTAAAAACCCCATGTTTTGTCTCCCTGCACTGTCAGTGAGAAAGAAAAAAGGGCTAGGGGAGGGAAAAGGTGTTCTAAAAATTTATATTAGTTCTCGTTATTCTATTATTTTTTTAAATTCTGTTAATAAATCTTCCTTTATACCTTTTAAAATTTTGAGCCTGTTTTGCCCTTAAAGTGTTTTCTCCTAATCCTTATCTCACTCCATAAACTTTTTAATTCTTTCCCCTCCTCTGCTCAAGTATAACAGAAAAAAAGTGCATAGTTTTTCATGAGTGCCCTGGCATTTGACTAGCATCCAACCCATGACGCCATGTTTAAATAATGACCTGCAAACAGGAAAAACATAGACGTGACCATATGCCAACCAAACCAGGGTAAGCTAGACCACATGGAGCCACATAACAAGGTTTCTATATCCAGTACACAAATGGGTTACCCAAGAATTGTTATTCTCATTTCACCTTTTCCTCTCAATGCCCTTGGGCCCCACATTGGTCACCAATTAATGTCCTGGTTTAAAAGACATGTGTCTGCCAAGGAAGGCAGGAACCTTCCTGGAATGGAAAGATAGCCCCCTTCCTCCAAATTACTGTAACTTCAAAAATACAGGGCTTCCAGGCAAAAATATGGGAAAAGGAATAACAGTTCTTTACAAGAAAATGTATATATAAAACAGAACAAACATAAACAGCCAAAAAACCCAATAACTAATTTCGCCTTTGGTATAGTTACAGCCACAACTGGCATGGGCGCTGTTGGGCGAGGCAGAGGGGCTGAAGGGGATGATCCGATGTGAGCCCTGAGCCTCCCCAGGGCAGGGGTTAATGGCAGCCTTGGGGAGAGAGAGAAAGGGGGGGTTCGGTTTCCCCGGACTCTCACAGTGCAGTACTGTGGTGATGGCACCTGCCGAGGTTTCAGTCAACCAGCAGCTGGGATCCTGTCTCTGGAGAGAGAGACAAAGTGAGGGGCCTGGTTTTCCCCTGAAACACCTACACAGATAGTGAAGGTCTCCTGGCAATGGTGAGTGCTGAAAAGTCCCTGTCAACCAGCAGCTCCTGCAAGTAGCAGGCTTACCAACAGGCAGCAAGGAGAATTTCACAGCAGCACTGAGCCCCTGGGCAGGAGAAGTCCAGCACCAAAATCCAAAATCATCTCCCCTCCAAGCAGGGCAAAGACTGCACTAGTCCCAGCTAAGAGACTGACAAAAAAAAAAACCTGTTCCCCTCCCCCAAAACCATTTCAGTGGTACGTGAATGTACTTGGCCATTCCTTTTGTCTCTTAATATCTGCCATTTTACCTAGGAAGGTGTTCCCCTTGCACCTCCTTGACAACAAATGGGAAGAAATTCCTTTGAGAAAACTTAACCACTAACAGCCAGCTACTCAGACTCCCTTAGTCTAAGCAGAAGAGCAGTTTTTTAAATTAAACCTACTTTTTTTCCTAAGATATTACCGCACCACCTTGCATTTACCGCTGCAAAAGAGCATCATGTATTTAAAGGGTTTAGTAACTCTGCAATGTGTGAAAGCAAGGTACGGTTTCTTTTTTATTACCTGTTGTGGTAAGAAGGGTATTTTCCTATTAAGTGTTCACACTGACACTATGCACCACCCACTCACTCCCCCCTCCCTGCTGTGGCAGCAGAGGAGAATTGGAGGCACAAAAGGTAAAGACCACATGTTGAGCTAAGAACAATTTACTGGAAACAGCAATGAGATAAGAAAAGTAACAGCAACAATATGAACGACAAAATGAGAGAGGTGAATGATTCACATGCAACCTGACCAAAGCCAGGCTACCCCAACCTGGATCCCAGCCCTTCCTCCTTCCCGGAAAATGCTGTGAGGTGGCATAGAATAATCTCCGAGTCCTGGCCATACCCTCTCCTGGCTACTGCAAAAATTAACCCTGTCCTGGATACAACCAGGACATTACCATATTCTTTAGGCAGCCTTGACAGCCCTTTTGGTTAATGTAGCTCAAACCCCCTAGCAAAGCAAGCTAAATATATGCATAAATATAGAGGTCCAAAACCACACTTCTGTTCCTCCTGGAAGAATCTCCATGTTCCAGCTAACTCTTTTTCCGTTTATTCTATGAAGGTTATAGAACTGTAGAATCATAAAAACACAAAGTTTGCAAAAGACCTCAGAGATCATCAAGTCCAATCGTCAACCCAGCACCACCACTATGTTCATCACTAAACCACATCCCCAGTTGCCACATCCACACAGCTTTTGAACACTTCCCAGGATGGAGACTCCACCACTGCCCTGGGCAGCCCATTCCAGTGCCTGACCACACTTTCAGGGAAGATATTTTCCCTAATATCCAATCTGAACCTCCCCTGGCACAACTTGAGGCCATCTCCTGTCCTCCTATCCCTTGTTACCTGGAAGCAGAGCCTGACTTCCTCCCAGCTGCCCCCTCCTGCCAGGGAGTTGTGGAGAGTGAGAAGGTCCCCCCTGAGCCTCCTTTTCTCCCGGCTGGGCACCCCCAGCTCCCTCAGCTGCTCCTCATCAGACTTGTGCTCCAGTCCCTTCCCCTCAGCTCTGTTGCCCTTTTCTACACACAGAGAATAATTTAAGAAATAAAGCTATTTTGTACAGGGTTATTTTGTTTGTTTTTCTTTTTAAGGACCCTTGACTACCATTAAGGGGATACTATACTGCAGAATAGCTCAGCTAGAAAGCATTTTCCACCCCCAAGATCTTTCAAAGCCATCAGATCAGGCTGAATAAAGGTAAGGTTCACATGGAGTCAAATGAAGGTATTGCTGCCCTTTGACCTCACCCTAGTATACAGGTTCAATTCTGACTTTTTCATGGGAAAATAGGAAAAGGCTCTTACAGGAATTACCAGAAGATTCCATATGTAATCATTTAAAAATATTTTAGAAAATACTTTTTGGAGTGCAGGAATTAATATAATCTAGAATTTCCATAATTAAAGGCATCTTGATGAGAGAAATCCATCCACCATGATTGCTGACAATTGTTTGGCAATGCTTTTGTTTATGCTCCCAAATATTGGAAACAAGGCGCTATTTCTGGACAGTGCTCCACATCCTGTTATCTGGAAAAGGCTTGAATGGGAAAGCTGACACAACCACCTGTATCTCTTCCCTTCTCTCAATTTATTAGCTGATGTATGAGATACTTATGGCACACATTATTTCCTATATCCTGGACCTTTTGTTACTGAAGCTTGTTAATAAAACACTTGGATTCTCCATTTTCACAGTACTTCTGTTTTAACTTTGTAAGTAGGATGGTGTTACAGACCCTCATTCTATACTAACACAGGGGAAGCAAATGCCATTGCTTTTTAAATACTTTCCACTCTTAGGAGAAAACAGAATAATAGCAAATATAAAATTACTTTCTCTTGAAAGTCACCAGATATACTTGATTTTCTTTCCTCAAAAAAAAATAATGGGGATTGTTCTCACATATGAAGCACAGCAACAGAATGATGTAAAGTATAACAGAAACACTCAAAAATTGAAAAAACTTAATAATATGATATAAAACTCAACAACCAAAGATGCTGGAGAACCTAAAGCACAAGCTTTGCCTTTTAGCAGAATGCTGGTGGCAAAAAAAGCTGTTCATTAATACAAAACTTTTAAAATTTAAATTTATGATTGTTACACTGAACATTTCTGTGTATATCAAAATGCTATTAGGTATAGAATGACAGTGTTTAACCTCATTGTGACAAAACATTCCACATAAATAAAAGCATTGCATCCTGACGCTTAACAGGCAATATGTTAACATATATAGCATTCCCTTCTAGACAGCACATCTCACCAAAGAATATTTGGTTGTATATATATCTTTCAGTTTTTACAACTATCAATGAGATTAAACTTTATATTGAGAAAGTGACAAACAGAAAAAAATTATTAATTAACAAAATCATGCATTTAGTCAGATTTTCTTGCTATTTTAATAAATTTATGTAAAATTCACATTCCTGACAATCTTTTTTTCCCAGAAAATAACTTCAAGGAGCTAAATCCAAAGGGTTTGCCAGTGAGCCACATGATGGCGAGACTAGCTACAAACAGGGAGTATTTCTGCCCATTTCAATTTTAAAAGTTACTTGACTCTCAGGGGTTTTCCTCCTGCTTCTGAAGGAGTACCAGCCTCTGCTGGGACACATATCCATATGTTAGAGATCATGTTCACCTGTTTCACAAAGATGGTCTATTCATCTAAGGTTTGTGAAGTCCCACTAACATTCAAGGAGGCTCCTTCCTTTCTTACCTTTATCTGAGTGACATTTCCTTCAAGTTCTGTAGATGCCTGGAACTTCCACTTCTCCTTGCCCTCCAAAGGCCATGTGCTCTGATCAGATCCTGCTGCTTTCTTCCACATTGCTACTCTCCCCTTGCTAGTTCCAGCTGCCAAGAGACCTGCCATTAACAAACATTTCAGGCATTTCATCTTGGACTTCAGAAAAACAAACCCACATCAGACAATGTAACAGGGGGCTAACTCTGGTTCTCAGGTACTGAGAAGCCACCTTCCAGCAGCAGCATTTCTTGCCTCACTGCAAACCAACATCCTAGTCCTATACTGGAGAACTTTTCTGGAGAAACACTGGGAGAAGTTCCACGTGGCAAGGTGCATCTTCTAAGCTACCTGATGAAGTTATTTTTTAAAATGTATCAAACAATTACTTCATTTTAACCTTTTCTTAGAATATAAAACTATTGAATATCCTCAGCTGGAAAAGACCCCAAGGGTCATCCAGTCCAGCTCCTGGCCCTGCACAGGGCAGTCCCAGGAATCCCAACATGTGCCTGAGAGTGTTGTCCAAACACTCCTTTACTTCTGGCAGCTGTGGGGTCGTCCCCACTTCCCTGGGGAGCCTGTTCAGTGCCCAACCACCGTCTGGGGGAAGAACCTTTTCCAGATATCCAGTCCAACCCTCTCCTGGCTGGACACAGTTATGGCTGTTCCCTCGGGTCCTGTCACTGCTCACAAAACCAGAGGTCAGATCTGCCCCTCAGGAAGCTGCCCAATGGATGCTCCCCTCAGTCTCCTCTTCTCCAGGATGAATAAACCAAGTAACCTCAGCCATTCCTCCTATGGCTTGTGTTTATTTTTAAATAGCTGGTTTTCTAGTCACTTTGGGCAAGTGACCACTGAAAACTATTCCAGTAGACATCAGCTGTGCCTATGCTGGCAAACAAGGTGGTGCCCAAGAGTAGCTCTGTAGAAAGGATCTGTTTTAAGGACCTGGCATCCACACCATACATGCTGCTAAGTTCTATTTTGCATTAGCTGTAGTGCAGGCTTGTAGACTGAATGCCCAAAAGATGTTGGAGTGCATTAGCTGTATTCCAGGGGTACTTGTGTCAAAGGGAATCCAGCTCGTGTGCCATGGGACAACTCTACAGTGAGTCCAAGTGTAGTCGAGTATCAAATGATCTCCCTGAGCCTTTCAAGGCACATTTCTGATCCAAACTAAAATCTTCTACATCACATACTACCACTGAGATCCTCAGTCACAAGACAAACATACTGAAATTACTACAGGGCATGGAAGTGTCTTGGGGTGATTCTATGACAATACAGTATTCCACATCACCTGCTTGAATGTAGTTTGTACCTTTAAATTGCAAAGGGGGAGAGAGAAGCCAGGGGAACTCTTCAAAGTGGCTCGCTTGACCTTGCAGTTAGAGGCTTACATACTTTTTCCTTCTACCAGCTGGCAGTTTTTGCCAGTTTTAGGAGGGGAAAGGAGAGAGTTTTCCTCTCTAGCTCTTCAGCTTTCAGCTGAAAGGGACTGCGATCTGCCTCAGTGGCTTCTGTTCCTTTTTGGACGGTTTTCGGCTTACTTCTTTGTCCAAGACCAGGTTATCATCTCCAAGATGCTTGGTGGGACTCTCCAGGGGGGCTGCGGGATCCTGCCTGGCTCAGGACTGCAGGAGCAGCTAAGTTTTACAGACAGAAGGTATATAAAATCCACCAGCCTCCTTTACCTGGACAGGAGGGGGTTTTAATACCCTTTTCTGCCCCGTGCCTGTGGAGGGACTCTATCTGTTAAATAAACAGGCTTTTTTTCACTTGCATTCGAGAAATTATTTCCCGAACCTGTGGAAGGAGGGGTTGCCGGGACCTGCTTGCCTGGCAGGCAGGAGAGAGATGCCGTTCTCGGGTTGTTTCCTCCTAAATTTGTGTCCAAACTGACACAAGAAGGCTGATGTTTGACAAGGTTTAGGACCAGAGATCACAGCTGCCATGTTATTTCTCACCTTTAGCACTGCAGTAAGACACACAGTTAATACATTCTCCCCCCTCAAAGCCAAATTGCACATCCAGGGAGAGCACATAGTTCTCATCTCGATCCAAATCCCAGAACCTAAGACACACAAAACAACAGTGTTAACAATGCTTTTCTTTCCACGTGACTTGCCAAACACAGTCAATAGGATGCTGCACATGGCATTAATTTACTATTTCCACAATACCTAGATAATTAAATTTTTAAAATTAAATTGTCAACAGCTGCCTCTGCAGTGTGAATTTCTTAACAATCTCCTTCCTTTTCCCTTGACTTTTTAATCTGTAGCATGTTTAGGGATATTTTCCTATGAAGAAAGAAGTCAGAAGCAAGCACAGCTTTAAGAAAAAAAGAAAAAAGTGAGGGCTAGTTGCAATTTTCTTCCTCTCTAATTATGCTTCCTCCTCTATTTTAAGAATACTCCTCCGTTAGCCAGTAGTCCTTTGGATTCCAGATTTATTTTCTAGAACTAAATATTGCCATGAAACTATTCCTTCTTGATACTTGGTGTTTACTGCATTCTCAGAAAATTAACAAAAGATTCTGTCTGATAGTAGCAGACAGAGGCTCAATGAAGGGCGCTATTGATATTAATGGAACACTACCATCCTCCCAAAAGGTTAGAGGAACAGGTAGAGCAGGTCATAGTAAAGACAAGGAAGAAAAGATTGCAAAAAAGGTAAAACTACAGAACACAGTAACATCACAGCATGGCAAAGCAACATAAAGGTTTAGGGACAGAAGTAATTGAAATACTTGTCTTATGTTACATCTTATGTTACAGTAAAAGAAACGTCCTGAAAAGTAAACACTTTATTCTGGTTGCTGATGCTATGAGTATCCTAAGGATCAACTGCAGCATTGGCAAGAATAGCAAAGGGCCTGTATTTTCATGCAAAACCCCCAACTGGATTTATTTTCAGAAGAAATCAGTAACAGCACCCAAGGAAGGAACAGAGTAGGTAGCACTGCTTGACAAAATAAAATGTCTAGAAAGAAAGCAAGCCATACCAAATTAGTTTCTGCCCTTGAGAAAAAAAATTTCCATTTCATTTCTCTACTTACTTTGACAAACAAAATTAGGAAACGTTGGGAGTTTTTCATTATTCATAAAAACCCCCCAACCAACATTTCAGCAAAATATTCAGTTCATTGCAGACTGTAACTTTTAGCTGGCCCTTCGCAGGGACAGCCAGAACAACTTTCATTCTTACCTGATGACTGTCTCACCCAGTGCTGTAACAACCAGGCTATGGTCTATTAAAATCATGTCCGCAGAATGACCAGTCTTCCCACTCAACTTCACCTGTTAACCATAAGCAAATAAATACATTTACAGAAGGTGGGAGGAGCATGCTGAAGGACAGTAAGCATCTGAACTGCAGAGTTTTGCTAAAAAGTAAAAATATGAAAATAACTAGACGTATCTGTCAATTCAGACAGCGAATTCAGACAATTCAGACAATGATTGCCACAAAAAGCATCAAGACTGCAATGCGTAAATTCAGTAAAAGAAACCTTGTAGTGGGTTAATTAAGTAGATAAGGAGCAGTATTTTACTCTTGCACTAGATCTTCTAGAATTTAATAAAGATTGCTTTAACATGTGAAATACCAAATCTTACTTTCAGTCAAACATAACTAATGATCAATAAGAAATGGACACTCCTGTAATACACAAGTGTCCAGTCTTTCTGCCTTGGATAAAAAGAAAAAAACATCTTAGGAAAGTGAAGGTTTGGGGTCTACCCACAAGCAGCATTTTGTAATAATATAGGGCAGGGTGTGAGACATTTCCTCTTTAATTTCCTCTTTTAATTTCTGGAGAGCCTCAGTCAGTCTTTCCACTGAGGAGACACAGGCCCGTAACGGGGTGGAGATAGTTTCTTCATTTATCTGGGGTTTGGTAACCAAATAGTCCATATTTTGTTCTCCTTCCTTCCATGACATCACACCCAATGAGCTGGCATATGACACCAGCACACTCCGTAGTAATTTCCACCATATGTTTTGCATACACTGGATGTTGTCTGGATTAGTAGGGAATTGCTTGTCATTTGAAAATATTCTCTCCAGCACAGCTAATTCTCTCAGGTACAAGATACCTTGCTCCATGGTGTTCCACTTGTCTCAGTGCACTAAAAGGTCATCTTTCCAAGGAAACCTTTCCCTCACATTTGACAGGAGTTTCGTCCAGAGGCTGAGAGTTTCTAGTCTTTTCCTGATCCCCTGGTCAATACTTGCATCCCACGACATGGATCCCAGTTGCAAAGTGTCACTACCATCTAATTTCATATCGTGAGCCACAACAGCCCAGCATCAGGGCAGCCAGGTCACCGGCGGCTCATCTGACTGGAGGCTGAAATCTTTTTGCATATCTTGCAGCTCACTCAGGGATAGGGTTCAGGTGATTATCTCTGGCCCTGCCTCTTCCTTCTGTTGTGAGGGCCCTGCTTCCTTTTCATCACTCACTACATAAACTGATTTGGTCTTGGATTTCTTCTTTTGAATGCGAGCAACTGCTCACAGCACAGGTTGTTCTTGTGGGTCAGCTGCAGTTTTTGAATGGCCATGGTGCCTGTTGCTCTGCTTTCCTCCTCCTCCTCTCTCTCACGGTGCTGTATAGAAACAAGCAGTGTCCAATAAATAGCAGCCAGGGTCCAGCACGTTCCATAACTTTGCACCTCTCTGGAACTGCCACAGCAATTTTCTTTCAAACATCCTGCCACTTTATCAGGGCCCTTGTAGTTGTTCAGGGGTGAACTTGCGAACCAGGAGTAGAATACTCTTTCAAAAGCTGGCCCATTTTCTCCCACATGCCACACCACTAATGACTATCCATCCTGGGACACGTCTCTGGACAACTTCCCTAGGAATCTCTATCCTGACTCTTAACATGGTGTAGACTGTACATAGGAGACACAGCAGACATATCAATGAGGGCGTGCTTCCCTTAACACCCAAAGAGAATTCAAAATTCTCAAAAGCTGTTATAGCAAACCTGAAGGAGGAGAAGAGGATAAAAGGCTGGGAAAAATCATCCTTTCCTCTTCCCCCCCACAGGCTGGGTATGATTATTAATGAATCCTCAGAGGTAGGAGCCAAGGCCAGGACAGAACAACACTGAATACACATCACAAACGATCTCCATTGGCTTTGATGTTTTCATGCCGTAAACTGATACCACAGAGTACAGCAATCTTGATCCTTCTCCCTGCTTTGAAACAGATCACTGTGGTGGATACATAGCGCATATATGGGAGTATATACAGAGTTAGGTATCACATCCACACGAACAGACCAAGCAACATTGGAACCAGGGAGTTCTCTACCTAAAACACAAATGCTTAGATCAAAGTTAGCTCAGTCCTCTTGAGCCTTACTTTGGATGCCAATTAAATGTGATGGTTTAACATCAGCAAAAAACTAAACTCCAAATAAGCCATGGCCCTTCTCCTGCCCCTTCCGGTAAGGGAGGGACACAAGCAGAGACTATGGGTTGAGATAATTTACAAAAAGCAAAAAGCAATGGAATAAGAAACACACAGTAACAAAAGCAATATGAATTTAAAAAAAAAATACAAACCCAGAAGGTGTTTTACCCACAAAAAATTAGTTTTATGTGGCTGCTGAGACCAAAACCAAAATGGTTCATGCTCCCTATAGATTGCGTCCATGTGACTTCCCCAGGTTCCAGCACGCCGTTGCAAACAAAGGCAGTATGACAAGAGGCTTCCTGCCCTCTCAGGCCAAGACAACAAAAACCAATGGCAAACAGACCTCCTCGAAACCTGGGTCATCCAAGACAGGTCGCAGCAGCCCCACTGGGCTCAGTTCCACACAAGTGTCTGCACTGTCACTTCTACCGCTCCACCACACTGGGGGTTGATCCTACAGGTTGCTGCCACTTCCCTGCAATTCTGCTGCACTCCTTTTGGCTTGGCTTAGCTGGAATGGACTTGTCTGGACTGGGCTCGGCAGGGCTCCCTTTGGCTGGACTGGGGGCCTCCCCTGTCCCCCACCCACAGTATCCCCACTGGTGCTGCCATTCAGCACATGTCAGTTCTGTGTTCCACCGTTTTCCTTTCAGCACCATGTCCCATAGCTGCATCTCAGAGAAAACAGGAGAGGATGGACGGCAGGGGCAGAAGACAGAGTCCATAGGGGTGATGCCAACAACCTTCCCGTGAGAGAAAGCAAGGCAGAATGGTGCCCACTTCTGGAGTGCGTGCGTTTTCTCCCCAAAACCAGTGATGATATAGGTGGTATAGAATAACAACTTAGCTTGCACCTACACAGTGCTAAGCACTGCCCTCATCTGCAACCAGGACAACTGGAATTTTCGATTTTTCTCTAATTCACTAAGAAACTGAAATTAAGTGTAAAACAATTAAGATAGGGTCAAAATGGAAAAAAACTATGAAAAAACAAGAAGACAAGATGAAAACCATCTTTCAAAGTTCAGTAACACATCACTCTATTAAGCTTTTAGATAAGCTATTTTTGCTTCTTTATCAACATATTATCTGAGAAACAAATATGAGAGTTGATTCATTTGAAAGCAGAATAGTGATAATCAAAAAACCCAAAAAAAAAAAAAACTTATGAAGAATAAATATTGCAACTTTACCCTATAGTATGACTTACCTTCATGAGCTCTTCTGCCTCTCCCTCGGGAGAAACTGCATGTAAGGACAACTGCAGATTCTCTGTTATTACAAGTAAAACATCTCTTTCCTCTAGCAACAGGAGCTTTCGGACCAGACTGTCCATGGACAATACCTGCCTTGTCTTCCCTTTCTCATTCACATAGTGCACAGAACCTGTTGCACAAATAAACAAGGTGCAGATTTTAGTCAACAGCTTTTAGCTACAAAAGTCAAAATTGATGCTTTCTACCTTAACAAAACATTCCTCAAGTGCTGAAAAGGTAAAAATAACAAAATTTATTTCATTTTCTAGTTTATCTCAGGATAGAAACTACAATAGCTGACCAGAGCAACAAACTAAAGCATATATTTCCCCATTTAGAAAATCCAAAGGGGAATAATTTAAATAATTTTAAACTGCAAGTAAACTTTCTGTATGAATGTTAGCTTCTGAAATCTTCAGTCTTAGAAAAAATCTATGAAAGAATAATGGCAGCTAAGAACTGGTTTAATTTACAGCAGAGTTTAGATGACAGAAAACTGTGAACCTGGAATTCTTCATTGTTTAGTAAACACTGCACCACACACCAAATTCAGCTTTAATCCATAATTTCACTGGCAAATGGGACAGTGTTTTTCTAAAAACACTGACAACAGCAACTAATGCACCTATTGACAATTTAAAACCCATTATAATGTCATTAAGTTGTACTACTCTATAAATCATAGAATCACAGAATCATTAAGGTTGAAAAAGACCTCCAAAAGCATCAAGTTCAACCTTTGATCAAGTACCACCACACTCACTAAACCATATCATGAAGTGCCACATCTAGTCGTTTTTGAACGCTTCCTGGGATGGTGACTCCACCACTGCCCTGGGCAGCCAATTCCAATGTTCAACAAATCTTCCTGTGAAGAAATTCCTCCTGATATCCAGTCTGCCCTCCCCTGGCACAACTTGAGGCTGTTTCCTCTTGTCCTATCCCTTGTTCCCTACGAGCAGAGCCCGACCTGGCTGCCCCCTCCTGTCAGGGAGTTGTGAAGAGCCAGAAGGTGCCCCCTGAGCCTCCTTTGCTTCAGGCTGAGCCCTCCCAGCTTCCTCAGCTGCTTGTCATCAGACTTGTGCTCCAGACCCTTTCCCAGCTCTGTTGCCTTCTCTGGACACACTCAAGCCCCTTAAGGTCTTTCTTGTCATGAGGGGCCGAGCATCAAGGTGCCTCAGCAACGTCCAGCACAGGGGACAGTCTCTGTGCTGGGCCTATGGACACACCATGGCTGATCCAAGCCAGTTGCCATTGACCTTCTTGCCCACGTGGGCACACCTGGGCTCAGGTTCAGCTGCTGTCACCAGTAACCCCAGGGCCTTTCTTCCTGGGCACTTCCCAGCCATTCTCACCCAAGCCAGGAGCACTCTGTGGGGTTGTTGTCACACAAGTGCAGCACATGGCATTTTGCCTTATTGAACCTCATACAATTGGCCTTGGCCCACTGCACGCACAGGTTTAGGCAGTGAAACCCCCTACAAGCAGTACAGTTGTTTGCAAGTAGTATTACAAAAATCACCCAAACCAGTATCATCAAAATCTGATAGACCTCAAGCCACATCCACATAACTTCTTAGCAAATCACAGTATTATACAAGGCTGATATTTTACACCACTGCAAATCAAAAAACCTATGAAATTAAATAGCATCTTCCCCCAAAAGCTTAAGCAGAAAACACAAGTGTATAAGAATTAACATTAAGGATCTGCACTAAAATGTTGTACCCAAGAGATATGATCTGATTAAAAAGAATGTTTAAATTTCCAAAACTCTTGCATATATATTAGCATCCCCTACATTCCAGCTATATGAAAAAAAATTCCAAGTCCTGTCCCACTGCTTTATTTTCTCCCTAAAATAAAACACTGCACAGATATCTTCATCTTGTTAAATTACAAGACAGTTTGGGTTTGAAGAGACTTTCAAAACTAATCTCTTTCTAACCCTCTGCTGTGGGCAGGAACACCTCCCACTAGACTGGGTTGCTCCAAGCCCTGTCCAACCCGGCACTGAACACTTCCGGAGATCCAGGGGCAGCCATGGCTTCTCTGGGCACCTTGTGCCAGGGCCTCGCCATCCTCACAGGGAACAATTCCTTCCCAATATCTTATCTATCCCTGCCCTCTGGCAGCGGTAGGACATTCCCCCTTGTTATGTCCCTCCAGGGCCTTGTCCAAAGTCTCTCTCCAGCTCTCTAAGGTCTCCCTGGCGCCTTCTCTTCTTCAAGTGAAGACCCTCAGCTCTCCCAGCCTGGCTCCAGAGCAGAGGGTCTCCAGTCCTTGCAGCATCTCCATGGCCTCCTCTGGACTCATTCCAACAGCTCCATGGCACTTATGTGTTGAGAACCCAAGAGCTGGAGGCAGCTATGCAGGTGGGGTCTCACCCAAGTGGGGCCAAGGGGCAGAATCTCCCCCTCCCCTGCTGCTCATACTGTGGGATCAGCCCAGCAGCATAGTGATTTTCTGGGTGCCAGCGCACACAGCTGGGGCATATCCAGCTCTCGCTCACCAGATCCCCAAGTCCCTCTCAGGATATTAGGGAACTATGGCAGATCACTAACTAGATTAAGAACTGAGTTCAAAATACACATGCCCAAACCAACCTAAGCAATGAGACTGCTCACAAGGACTAGTCATTGTCATTTGATTGAAATTTGAGGAGTTTGACAAGGAGGCCCAGACCAAGGAAGCACCCGCAGGACACAGAGCCTGTCCCTAGATGGGGCTCTGCAGCACCACAACAGCGGCTTTGAAAGTGAGGACAGAAAAGTCACAGCTGCTCAAAGCTTCTCTCCTTGTACCTTTATGAAGCACCCCGTGTCCATTTTCCATTTAAATGGTTCCTTTCTAGTGAAGAGGCCTGTAATTCACACATCAAAAGAAGGTACATTCTACTGCTCTGCAAACCAACCACGCACCTGGCCCATGCCACTCCTGCAAGCTGAACTGGTGTAAACAAGGGGTGGCAGTTTTGGTAAAACACTGAATCGAATTGTAACAGAACTGCAGAATCAGCATAACTGAAATGCTTTCAGAGCAGTTAACACTTGAATCAAGAGGATTACTCGAATCACCTACCAGAAACACCCATTATACAACTTCTCACACACATTCTGGTTCCAGTTCAGAGAGAGCAAGTTACAGAGTGATGGCATCATGCAAAGAATTGCAGTGGGAAGAAAATTAGCTTAGAGCAAACTAGTACCCAGAAGACTAAAAGGGATAGGAAAAGACAGGGAAGAGTAAAGTCAAGGAAGAGGAAAATGCAGAGAAGAAATGATACTAGGGAGAAAACTAACAAAACAGATTCTCAGACTTTTTCTGCTCCGTAAGACTGAAGCATCATTTCAAAGCATGAGAAAAAAGTGAAAAGCAAATTCAAAATTTATTTTAAGAGGTATGTTGTAGGAGAACTCGTCTATTTATAGAAGAAAGAACCCACAACACATGCATTATTTTGAAGCTTTGCACAAAAGCCAATTTTATCTACACTTGTGCATTAGAGATTGTTTTCCTTATACTCACTTCTTCAGGAACCTGACTAACCCAGTGCATCTAGTGTCCTTGTGAACAAGACCACCCTGAAGATGATAAGATTTCAATAACTTTATTCATTTCTTACCAAACATTCTACAACTCCTATGAATACTCTATCCCATTGAACACATGAATATGAGAGATATATGAATATACCCCAGGTGTCGGATATATGAAAACAAGACTATCATGCACTGAGCTATTTTGAAGCTCTAAGGAAACAGCTTCTCAGCCAAATGGAAAAGTGATTTTGCTCTTACCATCTGTCAAAGTGATAAAGAAGGAGAGTCCTTCCTGGACTGCTGTATTCAGAGGTGGTCCTATTCCAGCTTTCTTCCAGGTAAACATATCCAAGGCTTTCTCATCACCACTCACAGCCGCTTTTGCCAGCTGTACAAAGTCTCTGCAAAGAGAGATACTTCATTCCCAATTCCTTCCATAACAGAGTAGTTTCAGTCTCAAAGAATAGATGAGTAGTTAATGAAGCATATTGTATAAAGAGAATAAAGATGTTTCATACACTGATTGAAAAAAGGGCAAACTCAAAAAGATACAAACCAAAATTTTAATAATATTAGTTTTCATTTGCATTGTTTCACCTTTCTTTTCAAAGCACATCACTATTTTTACAGAGATGTGAAACAGAAAAGCCCAGAGAAGGAAAACTTTTCTTTTTAACTACAGCTGCTTCCTATTTCTTGCTTGAACAGGAAAGAAACAATAATGTTTAAGAACTGACTTTAGATTTAATTATTTTTGACAATAATATAAGGATAATTGTGTTTCCAGTGTGTTTAAGGCTTTCCACAATCAGCAATATTGCTAATTAGAAGAACTAAGACAAAAGAGTCAACAGCAACGGAGAGAAGACATGGACAAGAGAAAGAAGATCAGTTGCTGCACACAGGACACAGAGCGAGCTACCAGAGAGGGAGAAGAGCTTGGAAATAAACGGCAGTTAGGGGAAGAATGCTTTTTTATATATTTTAAAATAGTTCATCTGTGGGTAGGACTTCCTTTCTGTGGGACAAGACGAAGACCTGGTCTAGCAGAGCTCTGACGGGGCCAATACTCACTCGCCAGGAGGGGGTGGCCGAAAGACACAGTGACACAGGCATTTCCCATACTCCTGCTTAACCAGGGCAGGACCCTGGACTCTGCCTCGATGGTCCATTTTCCACAGAAACAACATACCGTGCTAGAAAAAGACAAGATAATTCATTACCCTTTGCACATAGATGAGAATCCAGACTCCAGCTACTCACTGCACATAAAAATAAATGTTTTATGGACAGAGCAACACCCTTCCTTTTGTTCAGTTGACACATACAATTAAAACACTCTCACTTAAAACTAAGCCACAGGTAATCAGTTATCTTTAACATTATACTATTTGCTTACTTAAAATCAAATTATTTTTAAAAAGCTTGTTGGTCCTATCCATTTTGAGTTAAAATACACTGCCAGAGCCATTACATGGAACAGTCTTAGTTTCCTTCTGCAAGTAGCAGATGTAAATATTTGTTTTGATAACGTTCTTTCCATGTTTTTCTTGCAAGTTGTCTGATAGCTTATCTTTTAGCAAGTGAGATAAAGGATAGCAGAGCATATACATCCCTCAGTAAGTGCATATAACACTAATGTAGATAAGCACGGGTATATGATTAGACACGTGAAGTCGCAGGATGCAGAAAGACTAAGGGCAGAATTTCTGAATTTCTGGAGCTTTCCTCTCTCCTCTTTCAGAGCAGACATTCAAGAATTTACTTTTAGAAAAATAATCTAGTAACTAGAGTAATCATAGATGCTAAACAAAGGAAGTCTGGTTAGCTGATTAACTCAACAGTGGTCAACACAGGCCAGCCCTCAAGCCTGGCACAGGTGCTCACATCACTCACACCCTGCAGTGCCAGCTCAGGAGCAACAAACTCCTGGTGACTGGAAAGAACGGAGACAAATTCCAACAAACTGACTTACACTACATCCTCACAGCTGGAATGCTAAGATGATTATTTATTGTTGTTGTTATGCTAGTTCTTATGTTCTTATGAAACCAAATTGCATTTGGGAACCTTCCATGTAAGCACTACATGAAAAA
Source organism: Callaeas wilsoni (assembly GCA_013398955.1). Lineage (NCBI taxonomy): Eukaryota > Metazoa > Chordata > Aves > Passeriformes > Callaeidae > Callaeas > Callaeas wilsoni. The sequence goes on along the minus strand of VWPU01018906.1, from coordinate 13,151 downwards.
ACCCAGCAACAATTTTCAGTATCAAGTTCAATCTCATTTTATTTCATTAAGATAGAAAACAATTAAAGTGGTATTAGAATTTGCTCTATTTTTATTTATTGTCTTCAATGAAGCATCATCCTTCTCCTAGAAGTGAAAGACTGGTAGCAGTGGTCACTTATTATTCACAATTCGAACCAGAAGCCACACAAGATGCAGCTGAAGCCTTCCGAGATAACATTTCCTTCTTTTTTCCCTAAGATTCAAAGTTCTAACTTATTTTCAACAGTAAGATGGCAATAGTTATACCATCCAAAACTGTTTATTAAGTGCAATGTGTCTTGCAGCTTAAAGAATGCTACTCAGCTGTGCAACTGTGACACTGCTGTACTCCTGTTCCAAGAGGACACTTGCAGTTCATGAAATGTTTGCTAGTTAGCTCTGAAAATCACAGGATCCTATGAACTTGTTGGTTCCTCCTCTCACTCTTCCATCTGCTTTATACGTCACCAACTTCCAAGGATCCCAACTAAAACGATCTGCGCCATTTATAAGCTGGAGGAAAAGCCTGCAGCTTTCGAAAGCTGCTGACCTTCCTTCCATCTCCTTCTAGATATTCCAGCCTGTACCCAGATAACCTACTTGCAATCTCAATTCTTAGTTTGGAACACATAAGATTGGAAATAAAAAAGGCTCACTACCTCTCCTAAGTGTCACTGGAAAGGATGCAGAACTGGTCTGTTTGCAAATGATATTTTTAAAGGACTCAGGACATTGACCTTATCATCTATCTAAATGTCCTTTCCAAATGGAGATATTCTCTGATTCTATCCTGTCACTTCCCAATAATTTTTAAAAACCCAAAGCTTTAGTTCCTTGGTATGAAAGCTATTTGCCTTACAAACAGGCTTTCACTATAGAAAGCACCTAGATCCTCTGTGTGATCCAAAATATGGAAATCATTCTTGTTATTTTTACTTTAAACAAATTAAGAGCTTCTGATTTCACAGCATCCTATTCCAATTTCATGAAGTTATTTTCAAATAATTTTCTTGCATTTCAGGATGTATGATGACAGAGATCCTAGTGAAGATAGAATCATAGAATATGCTCAGTTGGAAGTGACTCACATAGATCATCAAGTCCAACTCCTGGCCCTGCACAGACACCCCAACAATCCCACCGTGTGCCTGAGAGCGTTGTCCAAAGGCTCCTGGAGCTCTGGCAGCCTTGCAGCTCTGACCATTCCCTGGGGAGCCTTTCCAGTGTCCAACCACCCTCTGGGTGAAACAGAAACCAAATCTGGGTCCAAATAATTATCTTCTTTCTAAAGGTTTTCCTCTAATATGAACAGAGCATGATCCTGGCAGCACTCACCTAACGGAAGTTTCCTAAATATAAGCCCTCATGGGAAAAATATTAAAAATAAACTTATAAACTATTGGAAAATACACAGGAAATGAAGCATATCTATGCTGCACCTCAGGTCACAGCCTACTGACAATGGTTTGAAACCAATTTGAAAAGAATTTTGTTCATAAATGTAAGCTCTGTCTACATTAATGTATTGTCTCATTATGATTAAGGCTTCAGCTACACTGAGATGTGTCCATCTTTTGCCTGGGCAGAACTTTCTCTTTTCTACTAAAGAAGATGATAAATTCTCTTTTTACTCAACTTTTAATTTCTGCATTTCTGTCAAATGCAGCAGCAGAACTTTACAAACAATGAATTAAAATCATATTTTCCTCAGAATAAGAATTCTGATATATAGGTAAGAGCAGAACTGAAATTCTTGGGCAAGCTTAAGTTTGTATCAGAGAAAATACAGAAAAAAATAGCTTTTTTTTCTTCATTGGCTGACTCGGGAACTGGCAAAATCAGAATCTTCTATGAATACTTAACCCTGAATATTCAATAGCTACTTTCTCACTTCACTATATAAAAGGGCAACCAGCTTATCAAGAAATAGAGTGTCACATTTCCCAATTTCCCATTTACAATAAATTTTACACAATTTTAAGGCATTAATAAAACCAGAAAAAGAGAGATTAGCATGGGTTTCCTGTACTTAAGTGAGCACTGCTCTGCATTCACTATGGATGAATATGTTGTAGTTGGAATTTGTTTCACAACATCTAGGCTTTATTCCTGAGTCTGCCATAAAATTTGTGCATGGACAAGAGCAAAAGAATTCAAGTTGTCTATACCTCAATTACTCCATCCATGAAATAGCCTTAAACCTTCATCAACGCTCAGCACTCACTGAGATTAGACACATTTTTATTTAAAGAGAAATTATAGAACAGCAATTCTTTAATTGTAGAATAATATTGTAGAAAAAGTTAAAACACTAAGATTTTATTTTATTACCAAACAGTTTTAATTTGTACCTAAGGAAAGGAAATTTCTCTCCCACACAATTCTCCCTTCCCCATGGATCTCCATTCCATGATCCTTTCCCATTACAGAGTTTCCAAGACACTGTTCCACATCAAACACACATGGCATTTCAGCTACTCACCCCATCCCCAGACACGAGGCAGGTACCACTTGTACTCCAGCTGAGGACTGTGATTTTGGCGCTGTGATCTGGGGGTACGATGTGCTGCTCCTTGTCTTGTTTGTTCAGTATCAGAACTTCTCCTGTCTCCCATCCTGATGCCAGAATGGGTCTGGAAGGGTGCCAGGCAAGTAATGTGGCCTGAAAGCTTCTCTCGACATGGGAATCAGACACATGTTCTCCCTGTAAACAGAAATCAGTGTGAGCTCAGTCCAATGGAAACTCAGCAGCCAAACCTTCAGATTTACAGCCCAGTCAATATCAAGCTTTCTCTCCTGTATAAAGGATATAAGAAGGCTTCGAGCACATTTCAAGGTAAAAATAAATTCCAGCTATTGAAAAAGAATAAAGCACATCACTAAGGACACAGGATAATCTAATGCTTCAACAGCTCTTAAAGGCAGACCCTCCTCTGAGCACAATTCGCAAGAATATTTCATGTGAATCATTTAACCTCTCTATGCATTTATTTTTCCATTTGTAAAACTTGGAAGAAAATTTTTCAGAATACACTTTAAAAAGTACATATTTTATAGACTACTCAGATTAGCAGAATTACATGTTTCAGTAAGTCTGCTGCTAGATACCTTGTAGTGCTACTTCCCTAAAAATTATGCAAACCAAAGTCTTACGCAAGGCTCTCATGTAAAAGTTAGAGTATGCCAAAGAAATATGTGTGTACTGGCAGAAACTAGGAATCAACCTACTAAAATGGAACAAGCTGAGTCCAACAAATCAGTTCAGTCTTGAGGTGGTGGAATGATTTGTTCAATTTCCATTTCTTCCTATGTTCTATTCACTTAAGAGTTAAAAAGCAGGTGCAGCATGTGTTCATTTACTTATAAGCCTGAAATTCTCACACTATGAGAAGCAAAAAGCAAATCAGTAACCATCACAAACAAGACTTATAGGCTGTAAACATCAAATTTCAAAGGAAAGATCAATTTATTAAGATCTTTTTAAAGATACATATAATGAGTGGCTGATGAATCTGTCGTGTTCTAGATAGCACAGGACAAAGACAATAATTAAAATCCAGAGAGTGGGATTTCAGGTGGATAAGTAAGTCAGCAACAATAGAGATTAAAAATGTGAAGTTTTAAATTAGGACAATGATAAAGGTTGCTGAGAAAAGCTGTGACTTCTCACACATCTCTCACATCTCCAGAAGTGTTCAAGGCCAGGTTGGATGGGGCTTGGAGCAACCTGGTCTAGTGGAAGGTGTCCCTGTCCATAGCAGGAGGTTGGGATGAGATGATCTTAAGAGTCCCTTCCAATCGAAACCATCCTGTGATTCTGTGACTCTATATAGAGACCAAAGCAAAGTTGCTGATTTTTCACCTGTTCCAGGTAGATATCCACACAGCCTCCAGCTGCTGTGCTGATGGAAGCAACAGCCAGGAGTGGATGAAGTGGGTGCCATGCTATATGAGAAGGGGAGGCAATGGAATCAGGAGCATCTGTTCGATGATCCACGTACACAGCCATAACAACAGGAGCTGTCACAGACTGCACACCTGTACAAGGAAAACAAACATCTCTAACAGATATGCTTATGTAGATAATACGTATACACTACATACATGCTATATTACATTTAACTTATATACTATATATAATGACATGTGGGGTTAAAGCACAGGGAGAAAATAAAACTACAGCATCATCTTGTTACACATACTACACAGATCTGAGAAAGGTCAGAATGGTTTTGGTTTTTTTTTAAATGGAGAAACACTGAGCCTCATACTCTGTAGATTCACAGTGTGCATAGGCTGGTACCAGTCTCTCACCAGTGGCTTGTGCTGGCCTACTTCAAAGGACTCTGAAATAACTCAGAAATTGCCAGAAAGTTACTTCCAGTACTTCACATCTGAAGACGTTAATTAATGCACAGACTTAACTTTTTTATGTTGTGAAGTCTCATGTCTGGGCTTTCAAAGTAAGTTTCAACAGCTGTCACCACTTTGGAGCTTGTACTGTTGAAATTACACTATTTGATATTTACATAGGAACTGTTACCAACATTTGAATGAAAATAATAAGTGCTGATGTTGTACAGAAAAGAACATGAGAACAAAACCCTTTTCAGAGTTGTGGGTCAGAAATGGAGAGCGTCACTAATAATCTGTAATAATTTATACACAGAGATGGTCTTTGGGATTTGTGTCATGGGATCCAGTAGGCTCAGTTTCAAAAGAAAAACAGCTGGAGCAAAACACTTGGAATTACTAGCAAATAATCACAGAGTCATAGAGTTCAGTGGGTCAGCTGGTCCAACCTCCCTGCTCAAGCAGGGTCTTCCCATAGCACATGGCATAGGATTGTGTCCAGACAATTCTGGGATATCCCCAATAAGGGAGACTTCACATTCTCTCTGGGCAGCCTGTTCAGTGCTCAGTCACCCGCACAGTAAAGAAGTTCTTTGTCATTTTTATATGAAACTTCCTGTGTTCTAGTTTCTGCCCATTGCCTCTTGTGCCATTGCTGAGCCCCACAGAGCAGAGTCTCGTCCATTCTCTGAGCCTTCCCTGCAGACACTGACAGACAGGGATGAGGTCCCCTCTCAGACGTCTCTTCTCCAGACTCAACAGACCAGCTCCCAGAACTGGACACAGTGCCTCACCAGGGCTGAACAGAGGGGTAGGATCCTCTCCCTGACCCACTGACAATGCCTTTCCTCACACACCCCAGGATCCGCCACCTTGGCCCCAGGGAACATAGCTGATCAAGGACAGCTGGTGACCCCCAGGTCCTTCTCCACAGGGCTGCTGTCTAGCAGGGCAGCCCCCAGCCTGGACTGGGGCATGGGGTTACTCCTCCCCCGGTACAGAACCCTGCCAAGACCTGGTGAAAAACAAACAAAACCCCCAAAAAACCAACACAAACAAATACACACACACACACACAAAAAACCCAACCATGAAATGTTTAAAAGACTCCTGTGACATTTAAGCGGAAGATATTTTTTTTTCTGCACAGCTAAACCGTGAGTTCAGAACCCGCCAGCACACACACGCACATGCTTAGGCAGTGAGACTTGGCTAAGCCACCAGCATGGAAAATGGGCATGAACAGAAATCTTAAGGTCTCTTTTCTTTAAATCTTCTGTCAGCACCTAAAACAACTAATTTGCTGGGCACTTAATTTAGAAAGGTGGGCAACCCTGTTCAGTAATTTGGCAGTTCTGTATCTTGCCTCTGACACATACAAGGAACATCAACTACTGGATATGAGAGCAGACACAAGAGCAGTCAGCCTAAGGACAAACCATTTCATCTTTCAACAAGATCCACTTACCTTTATCTTCACAATCCTTCAAAATCCTCAGCATTCCCAAAGTGGCATTGAGTGGGTCTAGTTCTATCGCCACGCAAAAAAAAACCCAACAAACCATTCAAATAAAATTTGGAGTGTTTTTCATCTTGATTTCACGTATTTTAAAAGTTTTCTTATATTTCCAGTTCTGTTCCAGAGTTCTGTGCCCATACTACTACTTCACTCCTTATTTTATCTGTTTCAGTTTCCTCTAAGAGAGGAAGGATTTAGTCCATATTTGACTAAATAATAAATAAGCTTTATACACACTCAAAATTTGAAATAATAATTTCACATCAGATTGAAATAAAAATATAAAACACCTAAACGAAAACAAAACCACATTTCATATGAAATAACAGCTTTATCACACAAGCTATACAGCTATAATGTCTTCTCTACAGCCAACATTTTCTACTTTTAAGTGTTCCTTGCATCTGTAGTCATAAATATTACTTATTTCAGTCCCCTTCAATGCCAGAAATAAGTTTATCAAGCTTCCAAATTGCATCTCTTGTTCAGCTCACTAATTTAACTTTTGGAATTAACAGACAGCAAGAAAAAATTTTCAAACGATACTGCATATATTTAAAATGGCAGACTGGCACTTACTAAAACAAGATTTGGTGATAGTATCACGCAAATTACGGACAACCCCTGATATAAAATATTCTTCACCATCACAATAACTACACAGAATTGTGCAGCAGACTGCTACACACAAATAAATAAATGGCTTACATAAGTGGATTACTCAATGGTGTAAAAATAATTAAATCAACATTCATTTTCTTGCTGTGATCTTGGAAATTCATTATTCACATGTTTACTGCTAGCTCATGTATTTACACTGCAGCTTTGAGAGCTGCCTCTTCAAAAAAGTCTTCAAAGAAAGAAAAAGAAAACCAAGTAACACTGTCTCTACAAAGTATTCTGGCACTGCATGTTCTATTTTTTCAAGGTTTAAAAAATAAAATTTCTGAGAAAGTCAACCATTTTGTGGTTTGGAATAGAACATGACCAAGACCCCATACCTGATCTCAATAATCAAATCAGATGCATCTGACAGACACTTTTGAAACAGCTCACAGGTAATTCTTAAAAATTGTTAGACCTCATGGAATCACAGCATGGTTTGGATTGGAAGGGACCTTAAGCTCATCCCATTCTACCCTCTGCCATGGGCAGGGACTCCTCCCACTAGACCAGGTTGCTCCAAGCCCTGTCCAACCTGGCCTTGGATACCTCCAGGGATGGGGCAGCCACAGCTTCTCTGGGCAATCTGTACCAGGGCCTCTCCACCCTCACAACAGAACTTTTCTTCGTTATGCCTCAACTAAACCTAACATGTGCCAGTTTAAACCGTTAGCCCTTCATCCTCTCACTACAGGTCCTGGTAAGAAGTTTCTCTCCATCCTCCTTATAAGCCTCCACTAAAGTTCTTTTTAAGACAACTGCCCTGTTTGGACAGGAGCCACCCTGACAGTCACTCTCACACCACCCGAGCTGGGACCAAGGCCCTGCACAGCTACACCCCCACACTCACACACGCAGAGCAGGTTTCCTTACCAGCTCAACCGTAGGTTTCCCATAGCAGTCTCAGACATCTGGATCCTTAAAACAATTTAATTTTGGTACAGTAACAAAATTACAGCTCCAGCTAGTATCTCCAAGGATGAACCTCAAACAAAGAAACTCCAGGGCTTTGACACCATTTCAGTCTAAGGGCGGGAAAGTCTGGGGGTTGTCAGCTGCTGCTCAGTGTCTCTGAGTGTCCCTCACCTGGCCGAGCCACAGGTCCCCGTGCCCTTCGTTATAGAAAGAGTCGGCAGTTCACAGCCTCTTGCTCTGGCCCCCCAAAGCTCAACCGGCAGCTTGTACTGCAACTGCCCCCTGAGCTACTGGCACTGGCACTGAATGGATTCCTAAAATACTAGAAGGCCACAATTAGGTGTTCACAGAGCCTTCTCTTCTCCAGGCTAAATACTCACAGTCCTTCTCCAGAGCAGAGGGGCTCCAGACCCTGGAGCATCTCCGTGGCCTCCTCTGGACTCGCTCCACCGACTCCACGCCCTTCCTATGCCGGAGCCCCAAAGCTGGAGGTACCCGTGGGGGTCTCACCTGAGCGGGGCAGAGGGGCAGAATTCCCTCCTTCCCCCTGACTGGTCATTTCCAGTCTTTCATCCACCAGTATCCCAAGTCCTTCTCCTCAGGGCTGGTCTCAATCTGTTCATTCTTCAGACTATACTGGTAATGGAGACTGCCCCAACTCGGTGCAGAATTTGCACGTGGCTTTGTCGAACTTCATGAGGTTCACAGAGATGAACACTACAGACAACATTAACGACTGCAAATGACAGCAGCGAGCCAGAACACACGCACATATTTCACAAAACAATCATCAACGTTCAGGAAAAAAAAAATGCTATTTTGTCTTTGAGGACAATACTTAAAAAGCTGCTTTTATGTTCTGTCACAGTGTTATCAGCCCATTTAAGCGAGGCTAGTAGCAACTGGGTTTGCTGTATCTGTGGAGCTGTGGACTTGCCAGCCCCCCAGTCACCACACACATTGTGAAAAGGGTCTCTGTCGGAGTTGCCTTAACAAGACTCTCTGACAAGACTTAACAGTAACTAAAGCAAAAGCAGAGGTTTTTCCTTTAATCCGTACCTATAAGAAACGCTGCTTTTTAAATCTGCAATTGTTAAAACAGCCAGCCCCAGAAAAAAAAAGATAAGACAAAACTGCTCTGTGCTACAAAAAGATGGTTAATGATTATGTACAGTCTTCTTTAACTAGTAAAACAGATGAAGTAAAAACCCACTTGAATCCTGCACCCGCACAGAGGGAGAAGGAGTGGGGAGCCTGTGCCAGGCCGAGCCCAGGCTGCTGCTGCTGTGGGGCAGCTCCTGGAGTGGACCTAACCCCGCGCGGGTCCGGGCCGTGACCGCCACTCGCCGGCACAGAACAAGGGGCTCCAACAATTCCCCGGCTCCGAGAGGGCAAACACGCGAGCCACGCCGCCACGTTCGCGCCCGTAGGCGGATTCGGCTGCCCCCGCCCCAGCTCCCGCCGCCCGCGGGCAGCAGCTCAAGCGCCCCTCACCTCCGGCTGACCGCGATCGACCCCGCTGCCGCGGGCCGAGCCCAAACACAACCATGGAGAGCCGGCCGACACGCCACCGGCTGCTGCGGACAGAGCCCGCCGCCCGCTCTGTCCTGCCCGTGGGCAGCGCCCGCCGCCCTCTCTCCCGCCCCCGCGCTCACCGCCCGCGCTGCAGGCCGCACTCGCTCCGCGATGCTTTGCGTTACCTCGACAACGGGGCGAGCCCCGAGCGGAAACTGCCGAGCAGAGCCGAGGAGTGGCGGGAACGGCCGAAGCCGCCCGGCGGCATACGGAGAGTGGCGGAAAGTGCCGAGCGCAGCGGGTCTCGCGGCGGTCCCGCGCGTCTCGGCGAGTGGTGGCTGCTGCGCTGTCCCCGCGCTGCGCTTGGGTTCCAGAGCCGTCTTCAGGGTTTGGTAGCTTGACCTGTGAGGAACTTTTTCTATCGCAGGTGATGAACTGTGCCGCCCCTCCGAGAATCGAGATCCTTCCCCAAACCTCCCGGCCCCAACGCTGCCAAGCATCTGCTGTGACAGAGCATGACCCACCTGAACCTCCGTGAAATAGAACTCATATCGTAATCATGTGTAATTGTACCGCCCGGAGCTCAGCGGCTCTTTCAGAGTTTTGGGGGGTAAAATTTTTAACTTAATGACCAAGTTTTTCTAGTAACATCTAAATGAGGACAACCCGTAAAGCCCTCCTACCACCGTGCACCTCCTCAGCACGGCACCTACAACGCACGTCAGGTACAGCTCTTGCCCCCACTGGGCCTGCAGCCAGTCCTAACAGCCAGGTTTGCCTAACACCTTCAAAAGGGTTGAAAAAATTCAAGACCAAATCCTCACAGCACTGCCCTATCCACAGTCATTTGTAATTCCTTTGAAGTCACGACACTTCTATGCAAGCGGATGAAAAGCAGCCACACCTGGTACAGCTATGACAAGCAGCTCCTACATACTCTGAGGCTGACTGGCCATGTGTAAGGTGTAAGCTACACATTGTTTATCAGTTTCCTTTCCCAAATACACAGGGATTCTTCTGAAAACAAACAAACCAACAAACAACAAAACAAAACTCGGTTTTGGTAGCAAGTAGGAAAAAGTACCCAGTGAGAGGCACACTGCATCGAAACAATGTCCATCATCTAGAATTATGGGCAGGTTTCAGGTAGAGAGGCAAAACACTGGCTTTAGACCTTCTTGTTACAACTCAGCAACCCCCATGGACCAGAGCAGCAGAACTGGCAAAGTCCTGTTTCCTGGAGCTTTTTATCTTCTCCCTTACAAGGCATCAGCTCTAACAGTCATTTATGGCATCTCTTCATGGTGGATCCTTGGACGTGCAATAGCCCCATTAGCTCACTCAGGTGCCACTCCCAAAGCGGAGTCAGCAATTCATCTCTAGCCTCTGCCTAGCCAATTGTTCTCACTGTAGCCTTAAGTTCATCAGACTAGAAGTTGAGGATTTGAGCAGACCATGTGCAGATGCCTTGCTTTCTCAGACAACCAGACTGTAGTGGAAACTACTGCAACTACATGATACAATCAAGTCAGAAACACACAGCCAGCTGGAGCCTCAAAAAATCATCTAGTCTATCATCCCTTTTTAGGCTGGAATAAAAATAATCTAAATAACCCACTGACTGTCTCTGCTCAAGTGACCACTTTACAGCTCTCAGAATTGGGTGGTTCAGTGTTACACAATTTTTTTCCAATAACTAAACTACATATCCATACTTGTGCAAGCTTAGCTGGAAATTAAAATTTCCTGTCCTTCAATATTCAACAGAGAAGCCCTCCTTCTATGCTAAATAGACAAGCGAATGTGGAATCCTAGGATCTCAACATCTTCTACTCATAAAATCATATAACCACAGAATAGTTTGGGTTGAAAGGGACCTTGAAGATGATCTAGTTCCAAGCCCTTGGTACCATAAAAGATGCCTAACAGCTCCATGTCCCTGAAGTCCCAGGACTGGCTGCAGTAGTGCAGTTGCTCATAGCCCATTTTCTCCCTTCCTCTAAGGGCTTGACCTCACACACCAAGAGGAAAACAAAGTTGCATGACTAGGTGCTTCCCATTCTGTAAGCAATAGTAAGAGACTAACAATAGCAGTCTGTCCTTCCATTTAAATCCTCTCACCTGCAAGGGAAAGAAATGCTTTAGCAACACAAAGATAATCCATTATTGTTTGCCAGAATGAAAAACTTCAGAGCCTTTTAAGAAATAAATTATGAATGAAATGTGCTAGCTTCTAAGTAATCTAAAAGGAAAATACAGAACATTCACTATATTGGTGGCTTTTACATCTAGGATCTTTGGAAAAGTATTTCCGTGTTATAATTCACAATGATCATGCTCATTAGATGCAAAATTAAAAACACTTTAACATAAATCTTAAGTATTAACTTTGTCCTTCTGCTGGACAGTTCTGCATTGCTTGCTCTATTTCTAGTAAAAACGCAAATTGTTATTCATACCTTAAAATACACAGGATGTGGGACAAATCTAAGTTAATGTTCTTGCCTGGCCTAGAAAACCATAGCAACAAACACTGGAAGATTATTTGCATTTTGTAGCTGTGCAGGTCTGTAAAAGCAGAATAGCGGGGAGGGGCTGCGATCAAGACCAAACAAATGGAAGTTCAAGTGTCTTTTGACGTCTCACCCTACCCTCTGCCTCGCAGCTCTTGTCCAACTCCTTTTCAGCCAGCTTTTCTCTCACAAACATCTAGTCACATGAGCAATTTCACACCTCAACAGTCCACTGGAGGCAATGAGGTTATCCAAGCATGGAAAGTTATTTACATACAGAGAGAATGGAAACCTTCCACTGGAGAGCTGAAGATAACTCCCACATCTCTCTGTTTCACATCTCATGGCAAAGCACCACGGAAATAAATAGCAGTGGAGATGCAGAATCCATCATTTCCTAACAGTATTGTTGAATTTGGTTGTGGCCAAAGCAAGGAGCAAAAATTGGCCATATGATCTTGCGCTACATTATAACAAAACTGAAAAATACTCTCTAAAAAAACCCCGAACAATTAAGATGTAGATTTAAATGCAAAGCTCAGCACTGGAGACAAACCTTTTTTTAACAAATTCCACTTAGAGCAGTCCACTTGGTTACTCACAAATACACTTTACAGCATATTTACACGTGATGATACAGTGCTCAAGGCATGTTCCAGTTCTACCATCATAGATAATTACTTGCAACATGCTCCATGGGAGCCAAATTTTCCAGAATTTAGACACCATCATGAGGTTTAAATAGTTATGACTTTATTTCTAAGCTTACAAAGATTTTCCTCAGAAGAGGACTAAGGTATCCTTTCCTGCTATGAGAGTTATAAAGATTCAAAAAAGAAGATGATCTAATGTTCTTTCCACAAACACGTTATTAAGGGAAGAGTATCTCACGCAGTATCAGTTGTAAGGTTTTTTAAATTATCTTGCTTAGCAGTTAACGTGAAGTCACCACAAAGAAGTATCAGTCCACATAAAGGAGCCTCCGCTGTGAAAAGAAGGATGCCCGGCAGTAAATCCTGGTCCAGCGAAAGGCCTCACGAGGGGCGCCTGTTCCCAGATGCAGCCCAGGAATGCCCCAACTGCTCCAGAGAGAGCAGCCCCACGGCTTTCCCCGGAGTCCCGGCGAAGGGAGCGAGAGTCAGCGGTGCTGCCGCCCCGATACGGTGTCGCGAGGTAGCGAGCCCCGGCTCCGCTGGCCTGCTGTAGGCGGGCGGGGGCGGCCACGGGGGAGCCGCGAGCCGGGGGAGCCGCGAGCGCTGCGAGAAGCCCGGCGGAGGAGCGCAGAGCCACAGCAGCGCCGCCGCCCGGCAGCCACAAATACTGCGCCGCATCCAAAGCACCCCCTCGCCGACCAATGGAATCTTGGACCCCGTCCAAAGGCCTCGGCTAGAGACTTCTCAATTGTTTTTCCTTTCAGCCAATCAACAGCCAGATCTTGGGATTCACCCCTCCCCTGGCGGACACGCGCTACCGCCTCTTCCTCCGCGCGGAGCTTTCGTCACGCGCCCCGCGCCGCGCTTTGTTTGGCTCGCGCTGGGCCCGCTGCCCCGCCTGCGCCTCGCTCCCGCTCGCCACCGGCCAATGGGGCGCGTTGTTTGGGGGGCGGGGAGCGCCGGCGCTCTCAGCCGGGCCCGCGCGCCGCGGCCCCGCCC